>SNQJ01S0209933.1:0-16038 GCA_010110895.2 Picea sitchensis
AATTTGCAAAGGATATGCAGAATGAATTTGAAATGTCATTACTTGGAGGACTATCATTCTTTTTGGGTCTTCATATATGTCAAAGAAACCAAGGAATTTTTATTTCTCAAACTAAGTATATCAGAGAAATGCTAAAGAGGTTTGGAATGGAAGATTACAAACCAACTACCACTCCTATGAAAACCAGTTGCAAGTTGAGAAAATATGATGATTCAAAGTCTATTGAGAAGAGGAAATATAGGTCATTGATTGGTAGCTTACTATATGTGACAACATCCAGACCAGATGTAATGCAGGCAGTTGGATAGGTGGCACTATTTCAATCAACACCAAAGGAATCACATGTATTAGCAGTGAAGAGGATTTTCAGATATCTGAAAGGAACATTAGAGTTTGGATTATGGTATCCAAAAGGAAACGATCTATCACTTATTGCCTACTCAGATGCAAATTGGGCAGGTTGTATTGGTGACCAACGAAGCACTAGTGGAGCAACGTTCTACTTGGGTGAGTGTTTAGTATCATGCATAAGAAATAAACAATCATCAATATCTTTATCTACAGCCGAGGCAGAGTATATTGTAGAAACATCATGTTGTACACAGGATCTTTGGATGAAACAAACTCTCACAGATATATAGGTTGAGTATCATAAGCCCATTCCAATCTATTGTGATAATACAAGCACCATCAATATCTCAAAAAACCTAGTGATGAACTCTAAGACAAAGCACATTCCAATCAAGTTTCACTTTCTACGGGAACGGGTTGCAGAGAATAACATCAGAGTTGAATATGTGGGAACAAAAGAACAAGTGGCATAAAATTTACAAAACCACTTCCATGGGAAGCCCTTGAGTATCTTCGCCAGATACTAGGAGTAATTTCTACTCCAAAATGAATACTTTTGAATTCTTATCTTATATGTATTAGATGTACATGAGGAAGCACCATGAATAGGAAAAAGGGGGAGAGATTTATCATATGCAAAAGGTAAATGCTTAGAGAGAGAGCATAGAGGGATGTTTCTAAGGCAGCTGATTGTCACAAGGGAAGAATGAGCGATATGACTTTAGAGTGATACCCTTTATCAAAGGGGGAGATATTATTCATATGAAGGGAAAGAGAGTAATCAGAGGATTATAAACAAAAAGAAAAATCAAAGGCACATAGACATGGGGAGCAACCCCAAGAAGAGTTCATTCAGGGGGAGAATCACCAAAGGGAGATACCCTTTTCCATTGATGTCAAAGGGGGATAGATAGAAACATTCATAAAGAGTATAAGCATAAATGTTATCATGACTAAGTGTTGCCATCAATGTTGGTATTGCCATCAATGCCAAAGGGGGAGATTGTCAGACAATTGTCTTAGGTTGATGGATAGTTGGTATGGATTGTTGGTTTTTATTGATGTCAATTATTGGATAGTGATATTGTATATCGATGTCAACCCTTAGTGATTGATGTCAACCATTGGAGAAAGTATGGTAGCAAATTCCAGTAGCACAAAGGTTTGGGTAATGGACCCAAGTTTGTTTGATGTAAAGATGAATCATTATTTTCTTGTCATGGTTGATAAGAAGTACATATGGATGAACTCCAAAGTGGTCCTGTTATGGTGAAATCCCTCACGAGAAGACGCTTTGTTGATTAAGTTATCCTAGAAGTATGGTTAGAGAACCCATGTTTATTTGTGGAATAATCAGATGAGTGTCAATGAATTTTTAAGTGAAACTATACTAGATGTATAGTGCTTGTCATTACATTTATGGTGGTATTTGGAACGTCACATAACTCCTCACGGTTAGAGAGTTATGGCCATGAGAAGTTGGAGAACCCAGGTTTGGGTAATGGACCCAAGTTTGTTTGATGGATAATGATATGAGTTTTGATATATTTTTAGGTAATACTATTCTATAAGGATAGTAAATGTCATGCCATTTCTGGTGGTATGTGGAATGCCACATGACTCTTCACGGTTTGAGAGTTATGGCCTTACGAAGTTGGAGGACCTTCATATGTCATCTAGAAGCCCCAAAAGGTCAAAGTAGTCAAAGTGGTTTAAGAGATTTTAAAGGTAAATAATAATGTGAATTGATGAGTGCACTATAATTCAAAGTGAATAAAAAATCAATTATTTAAATAATAAATTTAATGGAGAAATTAGAATTGGGTTAACCCTAAAATAAGGAAAGTGGGCAAAGTGACCTAGAAGATGTTTTTAAGGAAGCTACTTGGAGAGTATAAATAAGAGGCAAGACTCTCTCATTTTACATCACACTTGAGAATATTGAATATCTATAGGTGTATGAGGTAACCAAATGATATCGAAGTCGAATTTCTAAGGAAAGGTGAAGAAAAAAAGGTTGGAATTCAAGGAAGGATAAATTCCTTTGATGATGCTTTCTAAGGTATGTTATTTACAGGTCATCTCACCATTTTCGCGATAAAGTTTTTTATACAATGATTAAGACCGTTAAATTTCTATTCCATTGAGGAAACATATCCAAGTATCAGTGGTAAAAAATTCACCTTGTGATTCATTGTATTTTTGGAGTTACACTTCGTGGAAAATAGGGTTTGTGGCCAGTCCTGAAACTAGTCTAAAACATGGGTTTCGGGTAAAAACGTCATAACATCTTCATAAACAATATAAATTGAGTAATACAAAATGTGTTGGTTATATTATGTTCTTTAGTAGTCTTTTTAACATTTTCATATTGATTCAATAAAGATTGTGTGCGGGGAACGCTCTACAAGGTTGCTCTCTAGAATACGCCATAATTCAGGAAGGTATGCCATTTTTTCTATAACTCTTTTTATGAGAGGTTCCAAGTAGTGACACCTGGAGGAATTGCATAAAACACACTAAAAAACATTGTGTATAATTTTTAGATATTCATTCATTACAAGTACAAAGTTATGATTATTTCAAGTTAGGGTTGTTGACTAATCCAAAACTAGGCATGTGAGACTAAAGAAAAGTTTGATGAAAATGCTAGTCTCTTATTGTTAAAGTTAAGGAAGGTTTGTAGGAATGTGATCATATAAACCAGGTCTATTAAAAAGTTACAAATCATATTTTTATTATGAAATTGATGAGTGCTTTTGGTTGAGGTACATGTCGGGTACATGGTTGAGACAAGTAGTTGATGAGTTGGCACATACATGAGGTGCATAGTTGATGATATTGGTACATATTTATGAGTCATACTTTATGAGTAGTTGATACATTATTGGTACATGGTTGGAGGAACTTTTTAGTAGTATTGTTGACACATGGTTTATGGATGATGTAGCATACTTGTATTATCAGAAGCACATATTGATCTTGGTGATGATTATGAGTTGGTGTGTTATACTTGGTTGATGGACATATTTGAGAGTTGTCTTGGTGATTGATATGATTTGGTTGATAAGATTAATGAGAAAGTTTGTTGTGATAGGTTGTTTGGACATGTTGTTGTGACAGGTTATTTGTACAGTTTTGGTGCATGGTTGATGCACTTGTTCATGGTACAGGTTGAGGTACAGGTTGGTGCATGGTTGATGCACTTGTTTATGGTACATGTTTATTACAGGTTGGTGCATGATTGATGCACTTGTTCATGGTATAGGTTGAGGTACAGGTTGGTGCATGGTTGATGCACTTGTTTATGGTACATGTTTATTACAGGTTGGTACATGATTGATGCACTTTTTTATGGTATAGGTTGATTACATGTTGAGGTATAGGTTGATGCATGGTTCAGGTTATTGGTACAGGTTGATTGGTACAGGTTTACAACAACATATCTCACAGTGATAGTGTGACAGTGGTTCCATCATTCTACTTATACGTCAGGGAGGTTGTATGGGGCAAGGACAGGTGGTTGTATCCACCTTCTGGTTGTAGCCAAAGAAGATAGGGGGTTGTAGCCTCCTTCTAGTTGTAGCCAGATAATTGGGGAGTTGGAGCTTCCCTAAGGTTGTAGCCTGAGAAAATAGGGGGTTGGAGCCTCCTTCAAGTTGCATATGGTAAACAAAGGAAGTTGGTGCTTCCAATGAATGTAATTCTTCAAGACATATAAGAAAAAACATTATGTCATTTTCTCTCTCTTTGGGTTTCCATGTAAAACACTGGTGTACTATGTATGTGTATGATTGTTCATTTGTTCATTTCTTATTTACTCTGTAGTTATTGGATGATAATGCTACATTAATATAACATTGGGATTATATGGTTAAAAAAGATTAAATTTCTCTATTACTAATTCATTCCCCCTCTCAGTAATCCAACAAGAAGCCCTGGTGGAAATCATACACCCAAAGAAGTCTCAGTGCATTCAGAATAACAACACACTGGAAGTGAGGACTCTAGGTTTGATTGTTTTTATTATGACTATAAACTACATTTCTAATGTTGCTACATTACAAGTAGATGTTGTAGCTGTGGCAACAATCCTTAAAAAATTTTGACTCTAGAGATGAACTCATGGATCTCCTCTAGGAGATATTCTTGTCTTGTTTCCTTTTGTTTTTTTTCTTGTTCCAAGAAAGATAGAAAACAAAGGAGTAATATTATCCTTCAGACTTCAGAGGGATTCACTTGATTGAGAAAGACTCAAACTAATTGAGAAAGAGAAACAATACCTTCCTCTTCAGTAGTCTAGAGGGAGATAGCTATTAATACAGTTGATCTAGTTATTCCAATTGGTATTCCTCTGGACTTTGCAGTAAGCTATAAAAGGCTTGTTTGAGCTTGAAAAAACCTTGCAAGAGGAAGAAAGACATACATCTAATGGAAGTATCAAGAACTATAAAATGAGGCTTGTAGTCAGAGGATTCTGACAAACAAAGGAGGTAAACTATGATGATACATATTGATCCAGTAATCTGATACACTTCCATCTGTGCTACCATCCATGAGTTGAAAAACTACATCAGATAGATGGATTCTTGATGATTTTGGATCTCAACAAAAGTGTTGTTTATCCAAACCTATATTATTTACATTGTTAGTAACGAGAGCCTGATTTTGATGAATTATTTAGAAATCTTTGTTGTTAGATACGAGAAGACCTTGAATTCTGATTTTGAGATGAAGGATATGAGTATAATACACCACTTCTTGGACAAGAAGTATGAATGAGGAACGATGATATTTTTTCCTAAGTCAAGGAAAACATAAAGAAGGAATATTAAAATAAGTTCAGTATGACAGAATGCAAAACCACCGCGATGGATTTGAAGAAAATGATGATGATTCAGATGATATTGATCCACATTTTATTGGATCACTAATGTATCTGGTTAACACCAGACCTAATTCATGCTATGCAGTGAATGTATTTAGTCAATCCATGAGTCAACCAAGACAGACTCACTGGATATCAATAAAGCATGTATTGAGATATATATATACGAGGATCAGTTGGATATGACCTGAGATATGCCTCCAGTGTGAACTTGATCTTGTAGGATATATCGATACAGATTGAGTATAGAGTACAGTGGACTGGAAGAGAACATCCGATTGTTGTCTTACCGTGAATATTGCCATGATTCCCTGATGCAATAGGAAACAAAAACCCTGTGGCCTTGAGTACCACAGAAGCAGAGTATATAGCATCGAGAGTGCGAATACATATGGATTCAAAAGATTCTGAAAGATTTACTTGACCATGAGATGGATCCTATGATGCTAAGCAAGAGCAGTGCATAAAGCTCCTTGAGAACCCAATGTTTCCTAATTGATCAAAACACGATGAGATAAATATCCTTATATAAGAGATATGGTGAAGAGGAAAATTGTACACATGAAGCACCTTCCTACACATGAGAAGATTGCAGACACCTTCACCAAACTAAATTGATGAATAATGCCTCCCTAGCTGAGAGGGAGTGTTGTTTATTGTATCTATGTGAGACATTCTCCAGCTTACAAACCTATGATATGTGGATCATTGCAGCTATGTGAGAATTTCTCCATCTTACAAACCTGAGAGAAAGCCCCTGAGAAGGGTGTGTGGTTCCTATATGATACAAAGAGGGAATGTAGAGATGACCTCCTCAATTATGAGAGTTGAGAAGAACATTAGATGACTCTCTAATGAGAAAGGAGATATGCAGAGTTAGACGTGCCTGTGGCTGAGTAGAAGGTGAACGTGTGAAATCTCAAAGTGTTGGGTGCATCGTCATGAGAACATAAATCAATATGATATATTAGCCTCCTCTAAGAAGAAGAGTTGACGAGAAACTCCAGATGACTCTCTTGTGTACTGTAGTGGGAAAGAAGATTTGTTGAGTGGATGTGCCTGTGAATGAGCATAGGTGAACTTGATCCTAGTGGTTGAGTACTAGTGAAGAAGTGGTTCTTCTATGTAATGCAGTGAGCTAGAGATATGGACATCCCTATGGATGTGCCCCTAGTGGATGAGCACTAGTGGGTGTATAATATCCCTTGCTATATTGTTCAAGAGTCAGACCTTCCTGTAACCCTAATTGTAATTTAAAGGGTACAGGTCGGCCCCACCTTAATGTGATTAATAATTAATGTAAAATATAATTAATATAAAATATAATTAATATGGTATTATTAATAATATTTTGAGTTATTGAGGTCAAACCTATTGTTTCAATAGACACATCATTTGATGTGACAAGTATTATATAAATAAAGGTGAATCCCCATTGAGGAAACACAATTATCATTTGTGTCATCTCATGAGTTCATAAGTTGTGGTATGAAATTATGAGAATTGCAACACCCTCTTGTGTGCTTGTTTTTGGTGATGGTGTGGGAGGTCATTCTCTTGAGGAATATAGCAAATGATCGGTTGGGTTTTCTTCCCTTTTTGAGAAGGGTTTCCCAGGATACTTCTTGTGTACTTGTGCATGGATATTCTTCTTGTGATCTTGGTTTGGTGCAGTAGTTATGGTTCAAGTAATTGTTGACAAAACATTTAGAAGGAATACATGAGCCATAGCTCACTGAAAATCTAACAAAAGCCTCATTATACCTATTTTTAAAAGTGGAGATAAAATAAATCTCTGAAATTATAAGAACATTATTATGAACCCTAATTTATCCAATTTGCATGGAAGTGTTTTGGAAAAGAAGATAAACATATGGCTAGAAATCCATGGAAACAGAGCTAAAGGTCAAGCTAGTTTTAGAGGTTATCATTCAATTGTGGACCACCTGATAACACTTAGGATCATTTCATAAAAAAATTGTAACAATAAAACCAATCTCCTTTGTTGTTTCATTGACTTTAGGAAATATTTTGACATTGTGCCTAGGACCAACCTTTGGAGTAGGTTAGAAGAACTAAAATTTCCCTCTGGGCTAAGAGACGATATGGTAAGGTTGTATGAGAATGTTATTTCCAAGTGTAGGATCACTAAGGGTTGGTCAAAATAAATTAACTGCAATATAGGATGCAAGCAAGGTTGTCCCCTATCCCCTGCCCCTTTTGGCATTTACATTGACAAGTTAGAAGATTGTATGGAAGCCATAGGTTGTGTTGGACCGAGTCTTGCTAGTATACTAATTATCCTTCTTCTCTATGTTGATGATATTGTTCATGGAAATGAATCCTTATGACCTTAGTAATTATCTTACAATCCTAAAGGACTTTTTATCCATTACAAGTATGACTGTGAACACTAACAAAACAAAGGTTGTGATCATTAAATCCAATAAAATCACCTACGATAATTTTGTATATGACAATAATATATCGGAGAAAATGCCTTCATGCAAGTATCTTGGAATTTATATCCATCACCAAATCAATTGGAACTATAACATTGAGAAAATGATAAATGGAGGGTGCAAATCTTATTATGGGCTTGAAAATATTTGTAAATTAGCATACCTTCATCTATGGGATGATAAAAAGATCATAATTGAGAATCTTGTCACTCCTATAATATTATATAAATGTCAAGTTTGGGGATGCAATAGCTCTCGAGAATATTGGAGAAAGATAGAGTAGATCTAAAATAATTTTATAACTTATAATCATAAAATTAAGGGAAATACACCCTATCCTATCCTCCTCATCGAAGTGATCCTTTCCCTCATCGAAGTGTCAACTAGGAGATTCAACTTGGTTTCCATGGGTGTATTCATGGACTTGCACTCCAACATATCAAATCTCTTTAAGATTTTAATTTCATACTTCCATTGGTTAAGGAAGATCCTCTCTGGGCTCTACCATACCTCAAGACCTAAGAAATAATGCATTAGGCCAAGGTCTTTCATCTCAAATTCTACAACGAGCTTCTTCTTACATTCAGTGATGATATTTTCTTCTCCAGTTAAGAATAAGTCATCCACATATAGTAGAAATACAATAGGATCATCATTCATAACCTTGAAGTAAAGGTTAGAATCATCTTTACTCTTGGTAAATCCAAAGCTTGTCAGAAAACTGACAATCCTTCCATACCAAGCTCTAGGAGCTTGCTTCAATCCATACAGATCCTTCTTCAACTTACCGACATGAGACTTTATGTCTTCAACTTCAAATCCTTGAGGTTTTTCTATATACACTTCTTCCTCAATGACACCATTTAAGAAATTTCTCTTTACGTCGATCTAGTGTAACCTCCATTTCATCTTAGCTGCAAGGGCTATGATGGTTCCGATCAAAGTGTATCTAGATATAGGAGAAAATGTCTCTTTATAGTCAATGCCTTTGTTTTTAGAAAATCCATGAGCAACAAACCTTGTTTTGTACTTCTCAATACTTCCATCAGTAGCATGTTTTAATTTGAAAATCCATTTGGAAGATACCACATCCTTGCTCTTCAGTCTGGGAAATATTTCCCATACATCATTATTTATAATGGATTGGTATTATTCTATCATGGAATCTTCCCATTCTCTCTTGAATAGATTCTTCAAAGCATGTAGGCTCCTTCTCTAAGAGATCACACATCAAATCCATATAACTGGAGAATGGCTTAGGTCTCTCCACTTATCTCATGGTTCCTTCGAGAACACCATACTTCTCTCCATATTGAATAAGTTACCTTCCCCAAACTGGATTTCTCTTGTGGGAGATCGTCATCTGGGGGGGTTCTTGAAATTCTACTATGTCATGATCTTATAGAATTTCTTCATCAGGGGAAGCTATGATTTCCCTCACTGGTTCTACAAATCTGGGAGCTACAGGTTCCTCTTCATATACTTATTCAAGCTGACATCTTCTTGATTTCTTGAGTGTTGCATATTCATCAAAGGTCACATCGTTGTTGATCTCAATGTGATAGTGGCCTAGTATATAAAATCTGAAGGCCTTGGACACTTCATAGTATCCAACAAATATTCCCTTATTTCCTGAAGGGTCCAACTTGTTTCTCTTCTCTTTTGGAATATGTACAAACACTATGCAGCCAAATATTTTTGGGATGGCTTTCTTAGAAGCTTCTTTTGGAGAACATCTCTCTGGGGTGTGAACCTAAGTGCACTGTGGGAAAATCATTTTTGTACATACACTATTTTTCTTACTGCTTCTGCTCATAAGCACATTAGGAAGATCTTGATCATGGACCATGAGGTAACTGCTGCTTTCATTATAGTTATGTTCTTTCTTTACGCTACACCATTTTGTTGAGGATTGTAGGGAGTGGTGAGGCTCCCTCTTGATCACGACATCTTTGCAAAAGTTTACAAACTCTTTTGTGGTGTATTATCCTCCATTATATAACATGAGTGATATGTTGATCTTTCTTTCAAAAGGATTATCTATCAAAGATTTGAATTCCTTGAACTTACAGAACACTTCATCTTTAGATTTCAAAATGTGAAACCTAGTTTTATGAGAATAGTCATCAATAAATGATACATAGTATACATACCCGATGGAGGATTATGGCGTTGGGCCACACAAATATGAGTGAATGAGTTCTAATACTCCTTCTTCTTTACTTTCTCTCTCTTTGGAAAAGGGTTCTTGATGGTCTTCCCTTGTGCACATCCATTTCACACACCTTTATGGTTAACCTTGAGTTTCGGTAGACCTGTAACTGCCTTGCATACATCTGATGTCACCTTGTAGTTTATGTGGGATAATGTTTTATGCCAAAGTTCACATAGATTCTCAATGGCATGGGTCATGGATTCTTCTAAGTGACCCTTTAGATTATGCAAGTCACCTTCTTCTTTTCTAATAACAAATGCTTCTTCTATGGTTTTTCCTTTATACCACATAAAGATCTTTTTCTCATCTATAAAAGGAAACTTTGAATCTTTATTTTCTAAAGATATTCTTAGAGTGAGTTCTTTCAAACCTAGTACATGAAATTGCATCCTTCATCTCCATTGAGGTCCACGAGTTCATCTTGTGGTTGATTCTCCGACTCCCTTGATAGGTTATTGATAATCATCTCAAGCGTAAATTTCTAAGAAAACTTCTTTTCTGAAAGGCAAGAGAGGATGTATCTTTGGAAATTTCATGTGATTTGAAGCACCACTATCAATGAGCCATGTTTCCTCTCGGGTACTATTGATCCACGAAAGGATGAGATTAGAACATAGTCTTCAATTCACTATTTTAACATCTTTACATTGTGGCTCATAATATTCAGTTGCATGGGCATGATGCCTCTTTTTTTTCCTCTTGTATTCTTCTCGTCTAGCTGAACAATGTCTCATAATATGTCCCATCTTGTGACAATGATAGCATTGGTAAGATAGGAAGTCTCTTTCTTTCTATTGTCCTTTCTTAAGATCTCTTTGGTTGAGATTCTTTTATGTATGAAGTATTTTTGGGATTGAGACTCTTAATGAGTTCCTTTCTGAAGTAAGACTTCTTTATTCCTCCCTTAGTGTGATTATATAGGGCTTTATCTTCATCTCTTGATAGTAAATCTTCTGGAGTTAGCTACTCTTGATTTTTCTTGAATACATTCTTCCCAAAAGACTATCAAAGTTTAGTCTCTCTGTTCTGGCACAAATAGTTTTATATAGGGCTTTATCTTCATCTCTTGATAGTAAATCTTCTCGGTTAGCTACTCTTGATTTTTCTTGAATACATTCTTCCCAAAGACTATCAAAGTTTAGTCTCTCTGTTCTGGCACAAATAGTTTGGATGAATGCATCCCAAGGTCTTGTGAGACCGTTAAGGGTCGTCATTATGAGTTCTTATTCATATATAGTATCTCCAATTGCTTATAGATGTTCTTTGAATTGAGATATTCTCGAAAAATATTACTGGATCAATTCTCCTTTCTGCATCATTGTATTCTTGAGTTGAGTTCTTAGATTCATCTTTCGATTTATGTTCTTTCCTTCATATAATCTGGTCAGGGAATTGAACATTTCTTTTTTATTCTTCTTTGAAGGCACTTGAGGAATCAAGTGATCTTTGATAGAATCTGCAAAGATTCTTTTGGCCCTAATTGTGTCCTTTTGGTGCTTTGTTTTATCTGCAGCATCGGCGGGTTCTGGTACTTCCTCTTGAACGAATATTGCTAGGTCATTCTCTTCAATAATGATTCCAATCCTATACTTCCAGGAACGGAAGTTTTCCACACCCTCTAGCTTGTCAACAAGCTTAGTTCTTGCATACATCTTTTACCTGGAGCTAGGAAAATGACCAAAAAATGAAAATGATAAAAATTGAATTTTGAACTTACCAGTAGGTGCGATTGGCTGAGGCGAGTAGCCTGGTGTGATTAGATTTTATAAAATCCAACTTTTACCCCTTCAAACTTGATCAATGTATTTTTGGACCAGTGCTTCTAGTTTTCTAGTACTTCTGGTTTTCTGGTACTTCTGGTACTTCTATACTTCTGGTTTCCTGGTACCTGGTGAAAACTAGGGTTTCACTTTTCGGGAGATCTAGCCACTAAAAATGTGCGCTGATGATGACAAATTGTTCCTTGAGGAAGGACACATTTTTATATATGGATTTGGGGTTGAAATTCTTCAAAAAAAATATCCTTAATTTGCATGTACCACAATAGTGATGTTTTTCTTCTTCTTGTGAAAGATGCTCTCTTAAACTTAGATATGATACCATGTTAAGGTTTAAGATATTATTAGGTTTCTTTTCAATTTACTAGATAACCATAGCATAGATAGGATCACTGCGAAATACACAATCACAAGAGACACATCATTTATCCTTGGAAACCCTCATGGGGGAGAAAACCCAGAAAAAACTTTCGTAATATAGATAGTCAATACAATGCGAAGAGTTAAATCAAACAATACAGAAAGTCATCTCCCAAGAATTTTCCTCTCTCTCTCTTCCTTCTTCTCCAACTATATCTACAAACTTGCACTCTGATGAACAAGTGAGTGAGTGAACAAATGAGGCACTAGCCTCTCGTACTTATACAATCTGGTAGGCACTCAATTGTTGTGTCTTTTCACTGGAAGGTCCGACTTCTCATTCTGGGTGGTTATAACCACTTTAATATATTATGGGTTCGACCTTACATTTATCCCATTACAATAAGTGTTTGACCAATCCGTAAAAGGGGATTTGGTCATTTACAATACCCAACATGATCAATCTTCAAAAGGGGATTGATCTAATGAATAATACATCAATAATAATTAGAATACTCTTTGCAGTTACAATATTTCAACACTTGGAACCCGATAACTCTATCACAGGTTCTTACTTTCTTGGCGTAGGTTGTGTGGCACCCACAAACCCTCTCCTTAGCACTCTTCAAATATTAATGCCAATCGGTGCTACCTCTCTATACTAGGATCCCCCTTTGATGTGACCACAAACTACGATCATGGACCAACTTCCTTCGTGACTCCATGCTTTGGAACCTTCACGAGTTGCTTACTCTCCTTTTTCCTGATTCTTGAATCAGTGAATTCTTTAGGACTAGACCTACGGTCCACGTTTTCCTCGTGCTCGACAACTGAGTTCAAATCATGATTTAGGACTTCGCGAGTCCTCTCTTCTCTCAACTCCTTCCTTCCCAATTTTTTAATTAGATAAGTGTTGACTTGTCTCCACGTGTCCTATCTCAATGGACGACCAATATTTCTTTGGCTCCCATCTCTTTGGGTATCCTCTTCTTTCATTTCCTCTAAAGTGTTCTTCCCCCAAAATTCATGCATCTCTACCATGTGTCCTTCCCAGTATCGACGACTAGGATCGACTCTCTCTTCGTCACTCTGTGAATATATTCTTGACTTCGCAAGTCCTCGACCACCCTTGTAACCTTATTACAATTTCCTCTTCGAGACTTAATCTATTCTCAAACTTCTTTTTCACTCCCTACAAAATTCTGCACAAAATCTTTTGCGACTTTGCTCATCTTGAAAACTTCTAAGGTTCCCAGTTCCTCTGCATCCTTGAGTGAAATTTCTCCTACCCTCCTAACAACTTAACCCATTTCCTCCTGAGCTTTTTAATATGAACTTACAATATCCTTGGCACACTCCTTGTGCTTGACTCAGTTTTTCAATGTCTTATCCTTTAGCCTTCCTGAAGGTTTTAAGGAATCTCTTTTCCTTTTTCGATGGACTCCTGCAAATCCTTCCTTCCTAAAAATGTTCAGTAATTCTGGGATTCTCTTAAGGATTCCAACACTCCAGAATGTGTTGCTCCTGTATGATCTTGTAGCAACTTGATGCCCTCTTGGCAGAGTGTTCCAGAGTGTTCAGTAACTCTGAACTATGCTTCCTCCTACACAATATTTCTTTCCAAGGTACTTAACCACCTTGAAATTTATTCCTAAGTCTCTGAATTATCTTGGTATGCCCTCCTGGCAGTTTCTCTTCTCACTCCATTGATTTCAGACACGTGTTGAAATATTGTAACTGCAAAGAGTATTCTAAATATTATTGATGTATTATCCATTAGATCAATCCCCTTTTGTGGATTGATCATGTTGGGTATTTTAAATGACCAAATCCCCTTTTGCGGATTGGTCAATCCCTAATTTTAATGGGCTAAATGAAAATTCAGTCCCAAAATATATTAATGTGGTTATAACCACCCAAAATATATTAAAATGGTTATAACCACCCATAATGAGAAGTCAGCCCTACTAGTGAAAAGACACCCCAGTTCAACGCCTGCTAGTTTGTATAAATAAGAGAGGCTAGTGCCTCATTAGTTCACTCACTCACTTGTTCATCAGAGCGCAAATTTGGAGTTGCAGTTGGAGAAGAAGGAAGAAAGAGAGAGGCACATTCTTGGGAGAGGACTTTCTGTAGTGTTTGGTTTATTCTCTTGGCATTGTATTGGCTATCTATATTAAGGAAGTTTTTGTCGGGTTTTCTCCCCCATGAGGGTTTCCCAGAATAAATGTTGTATCTCTTGTTATTGTGTATTTCTCAGTGATTCTATCTATGCTATGGTTATCTAGTGAATTGAAAATAAACCTAATAATAGCTTAAACTTTAACATGGTTTCAGAGATAAGCTTAAGAGAGCATCTTTCACAAGAATAAGAAAAATGTCATTGTTGTCGTACATGAAAATTAGGGATTTTTATTCAAGAATATTTTCATCTTCAAAACCATCTAGAAAAGTGTGCCCTAACCCAAGGAATTCTTTGGCACCTTTAGTGCACCTTTTCAGTGGGTAGATCTCCCAGAAAGTGAAACCCTAGTTTTCACAAAGTACCAAAAGTACCAGAAAACTAGAAGTACCAGAGTACCAAAAAACCAGAAGCATCAGTCCAGAAATTTGCTAGTCAAGTTTCACGGGGTAAAATTTGGATTTTCATAAATCTGACTACACTAGCTTACTCGCCTCATCTCAGTGCATCTATCCCCTACATTATAATTTCAAAATTTGAACTTTGAAAAATTAGGGTTTTCTCTTAAAACCCTAAGTTGCAGTTGCAGTTGTTGTTGCAGTCTCAAAACCAGTTGCATTATCAATGGCAGTTCCAGTACTAGTTGAAGTTTCAGTCGTAGTATCAGTTGCAATCACCCTTGAAGTTTTTAAGAGTTTGTGATCATTACTGCTGCTACCAGATGGTGCCACTACCTGCAAATGTCGTCAGAGGTATGTACTCACACATGTTTAAACGATTAATCCTTAAAGGATATTTGTAGGAGAAGGGATATCTTGCTATAGATCCAAAAGGATTTCAAGATCCAACACATTCAGAGGAACAATGCAACTCATGTTTGATTATTCTGATATGCATCTATTTGTTATGACATTATTTTGATTAGTGTTGCTTAATGAAGCTATGACCATCATACTAACCTTTGGCCAAAATTAGAGTCAAGGTATTAGATATATTAAAGTTGAGATTATAGAGTTTACCCTCTAACCCAACCTTCTATCAAGATAATAGATTATCTTAGTACAAGAAGACAGGTTGAATAAAGAACTCGTCATCTTGAGTGAAGGAGACTTGGAAGAAAAACAACACACCCATTCTTGAGGAAAAGGCTCTAGGTTCCAAATTTGATTAATTAATTTGATAAGATTCAAAGTTGCAATTGAATAGTTGATGACTACCCATTTACAAGTAAAAACTATAGTTGAGATAGAAGTCCTTGAAAATTATTATACTTGGTAGCATGTGAGCATATTGAGATAAATGCTTAATGTAATTATTTTCCTGATACAACTAACATCTCCTCTTGGAGAAACCTCTTGTGTTAGTTCCAAGTTTCCATGGAGGAATGTTTGATCACAACATTATAAGAGTGTTGAAATAATTTCGTATTGTATTTATTACCTTTGATATTTTCTCCAAACATGCCACAAGTGATAGCTCTAAAGGAGTTATCGTGATGATTATTTTTTGTTATTGCTTTATCTACTATTATAAAAAAGAGTACTATTATTGCTTGTTGTTTTGTTGACCTTGTTCCAAGTCAGAGGTGATAACCCTAAGAAAGATATAGTGAAGGTTGCAGAAGCCAACATATTAGATGAGACATGAAGCAGACGATGCACATGACCATATACACTCATGTACCAAAGAAGATGAAGGAGAATATATCTTTTGGAGATTCAAAGTATCTCATATGAAGATTGTTTGAAAGGAGCAGAAGGATCCAAAGTTGATCAAACATTAGAAAAAGAAATCTCAGCAGA
>SNQJ01S0209935.1:0-16201 GCA_010110895.2 Picea sitchensis
CTTTACACAACCTTTAAACCTTAAACATTGATCTATCCTTAAGACTTGTCTCCTGAAGTGCTTGTTATACTAACTCTTGCGAAGGTAAAGGAAACTTTAGTGTCATTCATGTTGAGTTAACAAGTGACCTTTAAGCATATCCTTATGAGGGATTTTAGATGATTTACTTATTTTGAGAGCACCCTTTATCTACATTAATTTTTGTATATCATTAACACCTAAATTTAACACTTCTTCAATTTTTAGTACTTATAGATCTAGACTATATATATAATTGACACCAAGTTAATATAGATGGGATACATACAAGGCACTCATTACGTGTATCTTTCATTATAATTTTGGCAAAATAAAGTACTGGTTCTAATTAATAATACTTAGGACTACAATCATGACCTTCTGGAATGATTGAACCTTTCCATCCTCCTTTGTAACTAGATTATTCTATGATGAGAATCGATGTTCGCAGACTCCGTTGATTAATCTAGATGCCTACATTGTTGTGATTCTGTTGAAAATCAGATTTCCTGCGCCTTGTAGATAGAATGATTAATTTAATTATGTTCTAATGTGCTAACCAACCTTGATGATGATGGATTGATTTAGGACTAGATTGGTGATGCGCGGTTAATTAAAGTTAATGTATGATGAATTATAGTCAAGTTTACTCTCCCCCTTGGTTTAATTGAGTTTGATGGATAGAACGAATATTATTTAATATTGATGTTGGTAGGTTTAGCATTTTTAGTTTTTGGTATTGATGGTGTCGGGCGGTATGTAGACACCTCCATGTTCCTCAGAACAGTCGCCATTCCTGAGACCTTAAATGGTTAAAATCGATGGGAACCTGGGCTTGAGCGTTGCTTATGTGTCTTGGAGGTCCTAACCATTGCAGGGTAGGACGAGTGGGTAGTCAGTCTTATTATTTTAGTCGGTCGATTGTTGTTCATTGTTTACAGAGGTGTATGTGCGTCTTAGAATGTTTATGTTGTCGTCACATTGCATGCATCATGATTCGTCGTCGTATGGCAACGCAAAGTCGAATGTTTTATTATCCTTGTACACGCACACACACACCTTTACAAAAAAAAAAAAAATCACTTTTTATAAGAGGTTGTCATCGTAACGAGGAGGCCGCTACAATTGCCCATATGATCATCCCTGGCATGAGATTCCAGCAGAGGTTCACCATTTCATTGTTTCTATAACTTTCATTCCAGTTATTGATCGTTGCATTGATGTTATCTCAGGTCCTATTGGTCTGGAGAAATATGCTTTCCGCCCAATCCCATATCTCTATTGTATAATTACATTCATCAAGGAGGTGATTCGTTGTTTCTTCCTTTGCTTGACAGAGGTGGCATCGTGATGGGCCTATGAAACCTATTTTCCTGAGGTTTTCCCAGGTTAGAATTCGGTTGTGAAGTACTAACCACTTGAATATTTTGATTTTTGGCCATTGGGGGTTGTCCCATATCTTTCCCCATTGTTTCACTGGATCTTCTTGGTATTGGGCCGTGATGCAATTCCGAGATTATTTTAAGTTGAATTCTCCACCATTTTTCCTGCCCCATCTTAGTTGGTCCTCTTCTTCTAAGACTACAATTTTCCTTTTCCCCAATTCCTCCTCCACATCTTTCGTTATTGTTGCGATCCGATCTCTATTTTATGGATTGAGTTTGTTCCARATCCTCCATCTGTTGCAGTCATTTTCTTGTTTCCAATAGTCATGGACTTTGATTTTGCCTTGTGYTGTCATCTTCTGTTTGAGTTCCTCCCTATCCGGATTTTCCATTCTGGGTTCATGTTGCCACGCATCCTCCCAAAATCTAGTTGTGTTACCATTCCTCACTTCCCAGAAGTTGTGTTTCTAGATCCAGTTTTTGTTGTGCTAGGATAGATTCCAGATGGTTGATCCCTCCCTGGTGCCCATAAAGTGAATTTGATCCTGTTCATTAATGTCTGGGGAATACGTGGCCTTCCAGAGGGTTTCCCATGGTGTTTCCTTTTCTTTGACCCATCTCCACCAGAGTTTCACCCCGTAGGCTTTGTTGGTTACATGTGGGTCTTGTAACCCCAGGCCTCCTTTGCATTTGGGTTTGCAAACATTTTCCTAGGCCACAAGGGCCCATTTTTTCTTACTTTCCACTCCTCTCCATAGGAAGTCCCTTTGGATGGCTTTTATTTTTTTGACTATTACTTTGGGAGCAGGGAACACTAACATCATATAGGTCGGAATTGCTTGCAGAACTGATTTGGTCAGAATAAGTCTCCCCGCTAGGTTGAGGGATCTGTAAGTCCAATTTTTCACCCTCTCTTGTATTTTGTTGATCAGTCCTTCCCATGTTGCCATTTTTCATGCTTTGTCTATCAGGGGGACTCCCAAGTATTTTGTTAGGAGCGATTTGCGTTCAAACCCAAAAATATTTGCCAGGTTTCCTTGAATTACAAGGTTGGTATTGAAGAAGTAGATAATGGATTTAGAGTGATTGATCTTCACGCCTGAGGATTCCCCAAACTCTTCTAATATTATTTTATAGGCTTTCGCTTCCTTGACCGTGGGTGTGCCATGGACTAAGGTGTCATCAATGAACTGTTGGTGAGTGGAGGTAGGGCATTTTTCGAAGGGTTTGATGCCTGTTATTTCGCCTAATGTAGTTGCAATTTTATGCTTCTACTGAGTCCTTCCATCATCAGACTAAATAGGAAGGGAGATAGAGGGTTTCCTTGTCTGATGCCTCCTGAAGGCCAAAAGGGTTTGGCTGGGGCTCCATTGATTAGAAGCGAGTAACTTGTCATTGAGACTAGGCTGACAATCTAGTTAATCCAATGTTGCGCAAAGCCAAAAGATTCCAGAGTCTTGACCATATAGTGCCAGCTAATTTTTTCATAGGACTTTGCTAGGTCAAGTTGTATTATCATCCCCCCTGTCATCTGGAGTTTCAGTGTGTATATCATCTCATGGGCATGGATGATGTTGTCCACAATTTGTCTCCCTTCTACAAAACCCACATGTTCCTGTGAAATTAGTGTGGGAAGGAGAGGTTTCAGTCTATTGGCTATGACTTTGAAGATTATCTTGTAGACCACATTGCATAAAGATATGGTTCTTTAGTGGTCTAGGGTCCTTGCCTCATTTTATTTGGGGATTAAATTAATCATTGCCGCATTTAGAGCTTTTAGAATTGAGGTCAAGCATGTGGAGTCTTCCACCACCCCATAAACATCATGTTTGACCACTTCCCAACAATATTTGAAGAATTCTACCATGAATCCATCTGGGCTTGGGGCCTTTCCATTGGGTATCTCCTCGACCACTTGGTCAATGTCCTCCTTAGAGACAGGTTTGTTTAAGTTGATATTTTGTTCCTCGCTAATTAGTCTAGAGATGTGTTGAGTTATCCTTTCTACGGCCTTCATTCGGTCTTGGTTGGGTTCCTGGGACATCCCCTAGAAGTGGTTTACTAGTATGTTTTCAATCTCCTTGTGGGAATCTCTCTCTATCCCATCCTGATCCCGAATTTTCAGGATTTTTTGTGGGTTCTTCTGGAAATGGTTGTTCTATGAAAAAAAATTGTATCCTGCTCTCCTTCCTTTAGCCACCTGATTCTGGACTTTTGGTTCCATATAGTCTCTTATTACTAGCATCTTTTCTCCCAATCCTGGGTCATTTGGGTCTCTTCCTTTTTCCTATCCTCTGTATAGCCTGCTTCTATGAAAATTTCTTGAAGTTTCCTCATTTTGTCTTCAATATCTTTTTTTCTTGGTTTATGTTTCCAAAGGTTTCCTTGTTCCACTCCTTCAGTTTATGTTTGATGTACCTAAGTTTCTTATAAAGATTGAACATCCTTGTCCCTTGCTCCAGTTTTTGCACCCGCCACCATTGACCAATGTCTTCCTTGAAGGTGGGATGTTCAATCCAAAATTTATCGAATCTAAAAGGTCTATTCCTCAGTGTGGTTTGGAATTTTGCTTCCAATTAGACTGGCCAATGGTCTGAACCCCCCCAGGGAAGGATGCTATAGTTTAAAGTTAAACCCTATAGAATGATGGACTTTGACACCAAGAATCTATATAGCCTCGTCGCTATCTAATGTTGCTTTATCCGTTTGTTGTTCCAAGTGAACTGGTCATTACTGGTTTTGATGTCCACCATCTCCATTGTGTCTATGAAGGTTGAAAATTCTTCCGCATCTCTATCCAGTCTCCCGGTGCCTCCTTTTTTTTTCACAAGTCTCATGATAATGTTGAAGTCCCCTGCCAGGATCCAGGGGAGGTTGCTGGAATGGGATTTTAAGTTTTCTAGGTCTAGGAGCATTCTTTTCTTTTCATCCAACATATGGGGACCATACACATTAGTGCATAGAATCACCTACGTGTTACCTACAATTTGCATGTTAACTAAAAGTGTGTGTCTGGTGGCTTCGGTTGCTAGTAGATTCATCACTTGTGGGTTCCACAAAGTGAGAATACCGCCTTCCTTACATTGTCCTTTGATAGCCAATATCTTGTACTTGCTCCATTGTTTTTTGTTGATTGGATGAAACAGAGGTCCAGTTGTTCCTTCCTCAGTCTATTTTTAAGGATTCTTTATTTGCGTGGGATGTTTAGGCCTCTAATATTCCATGTTATAATCTTCATTTAAACATGTGGGGGGAGTTGGGAAAGAGATTTTTTTATCTTACCTAATTTTATCATCAAAGATCCTAGTTACTGTAGGGCTACGTTGTTTGATTTCCTGCCTTTCTTCCTTCTCGTTTTCTTGGGTGAGAGATGGAGTTGCTCCTCACCTATTTTGATTCCAAGGTGTCCTATCTCCCCGTGAATGCACTTGAGCCCTCTGGATTTTGATTCCTATCTTAGGAGGAATAGGTATTGGATACGATCTAGTTTCTCCACTGGTACATTGTCTATGCCCTACCTTTTCCATTGCTCTAGTATATTCGAGAGATCTATTCATTCCCTTTCCACAATATCTCTAAGATTGGGGTCTTTCATATGTACCTCACTTGGATTCATTTCCACCTTCTACCTCCTGCATGGGGGTGTTGGCATCTCTGGTTTCTCTGTCCATAAGGGTTGCACTACCCCTCTGTTCCATCTTATTGCTTGGGCTATTTATGTTCTCCTTTGTGGCTTGTTCCTTAGATTCTTTGGCTTTTTCCTTTTCCCTTCCTCCTTCTTCCCCTTTGTTGGTTTTTTCTTGCCCTTCCGTTCGAGTCCTAGCTTATGGGTTGCTTACCATTGGGGATTTACTTGGTTTCTTGTTTTCTCTATTCCTGTAGTTCGGCTTAATAAACCCATCCTCATCCTACTGTATTTTGGTATTTTCCTCTTCCTGTTTTTTATTGAGAGGGATTCTCTAAATAGGTGTCCATGTTCATGGCATCTTCTGCATCTGAAAGCGATCTGCTCATAGTCGATGCTTTGTATCCATTCCTCATCCCTGAATTCCAGGCTTATGGATTCTGGTATTGCCCCTGAAACATCCATCTCTATGCAGATCCTTGCATAGGAGGTATATCTCCCTTTTAGGGTTGATTCTAATGTATTCACATATTTACCAAGTTTGTTCCTGATTTCTTCGAAGGTGGATGGTATCCAATAGTCTAGCGGCAGAGAGTAAAGCCTCAGCCATATGGCTACATTCCTGAAGGTTTCTTTCTCTAGGGAGAAGTTTTCCTCCATGGCCGCATGTACAGTTCTGCTGAGGCGTGGAAGAATGCCCCCCTCTAAAAGACTCTATCCTTGTCCTCCAAGTTCATGAATATTTTTGTGAAGAAGCCTTTCGACCCCAGGTGGAGTAACACTTCCCCACTTGGCTTCCATTGGTATTTTATCTAGTTGTGCAACGTTCTCTGTGTGGGCCACAAGCCCATGAACTTGCAAATGTGTGCATGTGTCTTCATCTGGTCCCTATAGAGTTGCATTTGTGTATCTTCCAGTATCACCTTGGGTATCAATGTTGTCTTAGGTTTACAAAGGTTTCTCCCTTCTACCCCATTGGGGTTCAATGGTTCTTGCGCATCATTCTGGGTTTCTCTGGCTTCTTCCCCCATGCGATCCCTTTCTTCCTGGTTGCTTTCCTGGTTCTTTTYCRGTCCTGATCCCGATGTGCTCAACACTGGTTCCTTGAAACCTCCACYGYGTGGGCCTTTTCCCMTGTCCACTACTACCTTCTTGTATGAGGGGGTTCCATTACCACCCCATTTGGTAAYCATGTTGAGCTMTATTATGTCTGTGACAATCAAAACCTATCTTTTTGTTGCTCCCTKCTTGTTCACGAACCATATTATATTATTTTAAAATTGTATAAACAGATACTTAATATTAAAGGCTTTGTCAAATTATTCTATGAAATGACTTTTTTGGTCGGAATCTAGTGATAGAAATTTGCACCTAATCACTATTTTTTGTTCTTTAAAATCCATTTCTGAATGCAGAAATGGATTGAGCATGTTGAAATTTTTTGGAGGTGGATTATACAGAAGCTAGATTTTAGCCAAATGTTCCCAGAAAATAACACCAGAATTTTTTTTTCTTAAAACGTTTAGACTACCCAATATTAAATAAGTAATATGTTAATTTAATAAAAATATAAATGGTTAATGTTAATTTAATAAAAATATAAATGGTTTGGTAAAGGACCACCAACCCTCCTGAAAAGTTATAAAAATATATTTTAGAAATTTTGTGATAAAAAGGTTCTCTGAGTTTTGACTTTACCAGAATCATATTATAAAAAAATACGCACAGATTTTAGTTTGTTCTTGGAATGCTCTTGAGTTTTGACTTCCTAGAATCATATTATAAAAAAATACACAAGTCTTATGTCGATTCTTATCGATTTCCTAAATCCATTGTTTTGGTTATTAAGAAATTGAGATGAGTGTTATTCAATATAGTTTAGCGTTTAAAAAAATTCAAAGCTTGGCAGTCCCCTGTGTGTCGACTTAGATTATTTTACTGACAGTTGGTATAGGAGGATTATTTTCTCAATGATTGAAACACAATTGGTCTAATGCATTTTTCTTGGCAGTAGCAGTTGTCGTTTTTACTGTGACTTGGCCATGGGGTTGGGTGGTTTGGTTTTCCACTTTATACTAGACAAATAAATGAACCTTTTCTCCATGGGACTGTGGCTTGGCCGCGGGGGGCCAACCCTGTGGCCAAGCCATTGGCATGTCCATGTATTGGCCACAAATCTTACCCCCCATGGCCAAGTCACAGTCCATGTCTTGGCCACAAATCTCACCCCCCGTGGCCAAGTCACAGTCCACGGGACTGTGAATTATAATTTAAAATTACAATTTATATTAAAATTAAAATTTAAAACTACAAAATGAAATAATACATAAAAATTATAATTAAAAATTATAATTAAAATTTACACAATTTAAAATTAAATTTGAAAATGAACTTAAAAACCTTACCTCTGACCGCCCACAGGACTGCCTGCCAACAAGACCAGCCGCGGGACCACCCACCGACACGAAGTCCATGCCAAGAGCTCATAGTTTCCAATAGCTCACAGTCGCCAATAGCTCACTCACTGACACTCTCACAAACGCCAAGAGCTAAAAAAACGTAACAGTCATGATGTGCGGTTAATATATAAACCGTTTTTCGGCTGAAAGATCTTTTCGTCTAAAAGATCTTTTCGGCAGAAAGGATCTTTCGATTGAAAAACTATTTTGGCCGAAATATGTTTTCAGGAAAAGTATCTTTTTGTCTGGAATATCTTTCGACTGAAAAGATATTGCCGGATGAAAAAAATCCGTCCGAATAAAATTCTACATGAACATCAAGGGCATTGTCACTGTACTGTTTGATTTGACGTTCAAGTGTTCGGCTGAAAAAATGTCTTTCATAATTTTGGAGATCCGATTGTCACGAAAGTGTTACCCACCTCCATGGATTTACCCACTCACTAAAGGAGATATCATTGTTTTACCTATAACACCTTATTGAGACCAGTTAATAGGACTAGTTAGCTACCTTATCTTACACATAGTGTATATCCAAACTTAGGATGCCCCAGAAACTAGAATTTTTACCACAGATACCTTGATGATTCCTCTGAATATCCTCTGATTTTCATCTTTTGAAGAATCACATAAAAAATGTTATAGAAAATTTTTTACGATGACTTGATTCAGGATGATTGAAGAACCCTATCTTCCACAGACTATATCTTCGATCGTATAAATCCCCATAAGATGATATTTTAACCACAAGTACTTTCATCCATATAAGAAATATCCCCTAAGGAGTTCCTTTTGAAATGTCCTACAAAAGTTGTTATAGCAAAAATTCCAAGGTGTCTTAGATGCAGCAGCAAAATACCAATACCTTGAGCTCTGATACCAAGAGTTAGTAACCAAACTTTAAAATAGGATAAGAAACTCATAATAATTAATCAATGCCTTTATAAAGAGATAAGTTCAGATAATAAGCCTCTTTGAGAGGTAAACCTCCTTATACTTCATATGAATTCACCAATACAATATGATTCCAAATGAAAAGGTATCCTTGGTATATATAGGAGACTAGGACGTACAATTACAACTAATGGACCCAATATGAAATAAATAAAATAAAAATACTAATGTAATATGCCCCAATTAAGGGGTAATGTGACACTATTTAGGGCTTAACACTCCACCTGCAAGTTGTTCTAGCTTTCATAAAATATTTAAACTAATTAAACATTCCTTCTTTTGGGAAGGCATGAAGAAGGAAATTTTCAATTTTGTGGAGGAATGTGATCTTTATAAATGACATAATGGAGAAATAGTGAAACTCTAGGTGCACTACAACATTTACATGTTTTTCCTACTATATAGGCATACATTTCTATGGACTTTATTATGGGTTACCCAAATATGGAAATAAATTTGTCATCATGGTTGTGATTGATCTCTTTTCCAAATATGCTCATTTTTGTGCCCTCCAACACACTTTTAAAGATTCCATGGATACTCGGGTATTCATGGACAATTTCTTCAAACTACATGGTATGACACAATCTATTGTCATAAACCATTATCTCACTTTCACTAACAACTTCTGTGAAGAATTTTTTAGGCTCTAGGGAACTCAATTGCATCTTAGCATTACCTATCACATGTACACTAATGGTCAAACTAAAGTTGTCAAAAAGTATTTGGAATCATAGTTTAGGTGCTTTACTTTCGATCCACATTCCCAATGGGCTTAGTGGTTACCCTTAGTAGAATGGTTGTATAATACATCTTATCTTGCTACCACTTTGTTAAACATGAAATTTTCACACCTAGGTACCTCACCCTAAGTGTCGTAAGTGTCATATAAGTGTCTCATACACCTTGACACCATGGAATAACCTATGTCACAATCCCTAGTGAATGTGGAGGAGGGATATATTACATGAAGGCGAAAATACCAAGCGCACATGAATTATTATTAATATTCATGAAAAAAAAATTTATTAAGTGTGAGAATCCACCTCACATTTGGTTTCCTATTTTTTAGGGAAGGTGGAGGATCTCATGGATGGTTTAAATATTTCCTCCTTAAAATCCTTGAGAGATATTTCCTCCCTAAAATCCTTAAGAGACATTTTCTCCCTAAATATCTTTCAGATCCCTTTTTAGTGGATCTGATGAGTGATCCTCTCCATGGTGGTTAATCCTCCAAATCCTATATAATGAGGGATTTCCATGGATATGAAGGAGGAAAATGTGAGATATCAAACTTATGTTCTTGGGAGAAAGATTTAGGATATCAAACATATGATTTTAGGAGCTTTGTGCAAGGGTTGGATGAGAAGAACTTGAAGAGGTTGTTGCGACTTCATCTATAGTTTGTAAGTATCTCATTTGTGTTCTCATTAATATAAGCTTGGCCTATTCCCTTATAATATGTGTACCTTTACATATGTTGTCTATTATAGATGGATTTGATTAGACTAATATTATATAATAGAGTATGATTTATTTGTATTATTGTTGTCCATTGCATTACAAGTATCGAATGATGCCAAGGAGCTCAGGGATCAAGTTCAAATTGAGGCAGTAAGGAAAAACATTGGAATAAGGTGCATCGCACTTTCTTCCTTCTCCTTCTCTTTATGATTAGGTAATTATATTCAAAAGGATATTAGTTTCCAATGTTATCATCTTTATGTCTTGGTATAGGGGTCTAGAATCCAAGAGGGGATTCACCTGTCCGCAGGGGGATTTTCCTACAACACACTCGCATGACCCCATTTGTGGTGGTCTATTGATAAAATCCCCCATTGGTATTATCTTACTTACCAAGTGTCTCTAAGGTACAATAGGGTGAAACAACCCTTACATATAGGGGTGACATTCTCCACACTCTCAAATATAATCAAGTCATGGATGAGAATCAGATGAAGAAAAAATATTATCAACATCATTCTAAATGCCATCATTGAAGAAAAGGATTAGCTGTTCCTTTGTCTATAGCCATATAATCATGCCTCCCTCAAAGAATACAACCATGAGAATAATTCTCTGAAGTTTTATTTCCCCTATAAGATCCTATAAGACCTTTATTCTATCCTTGACAAACAAGAGTGTCATCTCTTCTAGTGCAATATCTAGGAAGTTTTAATACAATGAAATTATACATAGCCAAAGGATGCCACATGGGAACTATCATCCATTATACTATGCTTTCCACATCTTCAACATTGAGGACAAGGATTTTTTTAAGGGGGAGGGCAGGTTATGATCCTAACCTCCATAACCCCCTAATTATATGCATTACTATGTATTTCTATATATGGAGGTCATCGCTAGTAAGTAAGGCCCATGTAGTAGTGTGAACACAATTATTTTAAGAAGGATTAGAAGAATGTTTCAACTACTAGAAAGTTCCTTCGCTAGAATGTTCTTAGGGGAAACAAAGTACTTTATAAATATGTAGAATCATTGTAAAATATGTCTTGGAAATCATTGTAATTTGATATATCCTATTTTGGAGTTTTCCCCCTTGAAGAGGAAAGTGAACATTGCTTCCATATCAGTAAAGGCATAATATTTGGTTCATAATTTTTTATCGTGTTTGCTAATCTATTTCTTTTATAAATAGATCTGAGTAATATACATGTAATTTCTTCTTTAAATATTTATAATTAGTACATCATATGTACTTTCGAAAGGTTGTTGAGAAAAATATACACCCACTTTAGACCCACTTTGTTGGCAATGCAACTAACATATGATTATAATGAGAAACTCCCTTTAATTTTTTCCTTGTCTCAGTTGTCAATTTAAAGGCACTCTTTTTTACTTTAACCATGTGGAGTAAATAATAAGGATTAAAAAAAACTAATTACCTCTCTTTCCATGCATGTGTGGTGTGTGGGATCATTGTTTTACCTATTCATGTATGACTTTTTCATTGCATGGTGATGGATTCGATGAGGGAATTTGAAAAAAATTATTTCACTTTTCTTTACCAAGGATTTATCTAGCCATAATGAAAACATATAAGCATATGAAATCTTGTCTAGTATATTGTGATACATCAAGCCTAGAGAAACATGAACTATGCTCACAGATTAAGTGGTCATTGCTACATCCCTCATCATCATTCCTTCATTGGTATAAAATATTGAACCCACAACTTGATGCAACAATAAAACAATATTTGACATTAGGTTTCTTGAAGAACGATGGTTCGTAACATGGACTATGGTTCTCCTATGACTTGATCCTACAAGAGATGATGTTGATCAAAGGGAAAGTTTCCTTCAGATGATATGGGTATAGTAGAAACCAGATTTGGGTACTTCATAGATCAAAACTCTAATGATTCCTACAAGGATTCATTCTTTCTTTGTCATCACCCACAATTTCTACTATTGAACAACTAGGGTTTGGTTGATTCACACATGCTATATCAATCAAATAAACCATGATCAATTGGGTCTACACATGTACCTTAAACATGATATGAAAAATAAACTCGGTAATATTACATATACAACAATGATTTCAATGATTTCATGTATATCATAAATCCCCAACACATATATTCTTCCAGTGTCTCGACTATGAAGAAAATGACCTACAATATTCACATCAACAATAAAGAGTCGAGTAGATCAACAAAAAAATGAGTGCCTAGTATGGATCTTGTTGTCATAAATCCCATCCTTGTAGAACTAGATTATAACTAGAAAAAAGGAAGATGTACAATGAAAACAAAGGATTGGAATCCCAACACAATAGATAAATATCTAACAACGCAATTTTTTTTATGGAAAAATCATATATTCCCACGACTTTCATTTCTTAGTAGAATGCCATGCTACATGAAAAATGAAAAGAAAATAATTCTTGAAGAGAATATTTATCTGACAATATGGGTGTGTGTGTGTGTGTGTGTGTATGTGTGTGTGTGTGTGTGTGTGTGTGTGTCTGTGTGGATCAGTGGCCACCCACCTATTCCACTCGCTCGAAAAATAGTTTTCTATTTTGACAAGTTTTCGACAGTTTTTCAGGTCCCAAACGTTTGGGGCCATTTTGAGGCCCTAAATGATGTTTTTTCGGAATTTCGGGCCCAAGTGATTGCTAAAGGAATTGGCCTAGGCCATTTGAAATGTATTCTTCTCAGTTAGAACTTTCCAACGATGTATCAAGTGCCCCAAATGAAGATTGTATGCAAGAGTTGCACCCTCGGGAAGTTGACGAGGCCCACAAACCTTTTGGCTTTTCATCTTTCGGGGTTAGGGTTTTGAATTTTATTTATGTTAAAAAGGCCTTTGGAGCCTCATTGTAATGATCATATTCTTGTGAAGGAGCATATCCATCACATCTCTTCTCATAGATAAGATGCCACCATTCTAGCGAGTTCCTTCACTCTGTATTTTTACAATTTATGTACATTTCACTCATTAACAAAAAATGTGTATTACTGTATCTCTATGTTTATTTTTATATCTATTATATATATATATATATATATATATATATATGTTATATCATTGGCTCCATTGCAATATCTCTGTATATTTCTTTGTTAATATTTGCTCTCATTTCATGCTCAAAATAGTTTTGGTCAGTGGTATCATAGGAGGTTACTCTTGGTCATTTTTCAATTCATGTCCCCAATGAGGTCTATGTATAGAAATTTGGGTCTCGAGCTTGTCTGTCTTGAGGAAAATCTCTCTCACAATCCCAAGAAACCCTCCATGGTGGAAGTAAAGAGAAACGACGTAGTCTAAGATTCTATTAATATGTTTCTTCAGAAAGATCTCACACGACAAAGGGACGAAATGATGGATACATTTGTCTAGATCCTTCAACACCTGTCGATAAAAATAGACGTGTCTTCATCAAGAAACCACTTTTGAGGCACTGCTCCTTTCAAGGTTATTATTGTTGGTTTTATTCATATAATATATAATCAATATATTATTTCAATGATGAGTGTTCCATATATATGGAACATATGGTGACCATCCATGAAAGGATGCATCCCTTGAATAATTAGTAATTATTTATTATTATCATTTACTTATTATATATGATAGTTAATAATCAATAATTATATTATTAATTATTATTCTAAGAGAATGTCTTCCCAATGTTTCCCAAACATAAAAACTCCCTCTCAACGAGGGACACATTCAGCATCATGCCAAGCTTGTCTCTGAAGTATACAATCTTCAACCTAGACTCATGACACTTGTATGTCAGTCTTGGGAGACATCTCTCTCCCAGCTGAACCGAGGAGAAAATCCTTCTGTGACTCTCCATTTTGATCCAATTGACTCTCTCTAAGATGAGTCTCACTCTAGGTCAGCATGTAATAGCATATAGCATCTTGATTCTTTATCATTCCTTGTCAAATCACTATGACTAGGACAAAGACCACACCAGGATATTTCACCACAAGTACACACCTATGAGAGAATGTTAGCCTGATGCTAACTAACACATGGAAAATACTTCAATCACCTTGAGTCCATATTATTCCTTGTCATGATCAAGGAAGGACTACGTCCGAGCCCATTTACCTCAAGTGCACCTTGATGATAAATGTATCCTATCTCCCTTGATCTGCAACCCAATATAGGAGAATTTCCATCTGATGTTGAAACATCAACACTCCCTCTTAGCTAGGGAGGTATATTTCCATAGTAGTACACAACTATTTTCCAGAGACACACAGTCTTCGCTAGTGGTACACAACGACCATAGTAGAATTTGTTTTTTCACAAATGGCACTCCCATGTGGACTTCTAGAGGTTGATCCCTCTAGGAACACTTAGGTTCAACTCCACATAGCGTGTGACATCAAGGGTCAACTCCCTTGACATTTAATCATGTGCTCTCCACATGGAACATTGGGCTATAATCCCAAATTCAATTATCCCTTCTTGACACATATCAAATCAACTCAATTCACAGAGGAGTACGAACTAGAGAATGTTTTTCACACATGGCACTCCCATGTGGACTTCTAGAGGCTACACCCTCTAGAAACAATAGGGTAAACTCCCATTGTGTGTGAAATCAAGGGTCAACTCCCTTTACATGCCCTCATGTTCTCTCCACATGGGACATGTCCTCATGTGTTCCCCATAAGGGACGTTGGGCTATAAGCCCAAACACACTTATCCCTTCTCAGATCAGTATCCCACTTATCCCTTATTGGATAAGTGTCATCATAGATCAATTCATATTAGTCATAGAGGATTACAATCTAGAGAATGTATCAAGAACATGTAAACATCAACACTCCCTCTCAGCGAGGGAGGCATTCTCTGCCATGCCAAGTCTATCACAGAAGTACTTGAAATTCATCCCAGTTTGGTAAGAACATCAAAAACCTTCTCATCTGTAGGAAGGTATAGAACTATTACTTCCTTCCTTTGCACCATGTCTCAGATATAATGGTACTTGATCTCAATGTGGTTTTATTTGTCGTGACACACTAGATTCTTTGATATCTTCACACAACTTTGGATACCATAATAAATAATGGTGGAATCCAGCACATGTTTGGTTAAATATGCAAGGATATTGCGAAGCCACACTACTTAACGAACTGACATACTTAATGCAATGTACTCTGCTTCTACTATTCTCAAATACAAATAATTTTGTTTCTCGCTACACAAGGAAACAATGGAAGATCCCAAAGTGAAGCAACACCCGAAGGTGCTCTTTCTGTCCATTGCGCTCCCTACCAAATCAAAGTCAATATATTCCTTCCATATCATATCAATATTGGAATTATATCTCATACCATGTTCAATTGTGCCTCGTAGGTATCTCAACACATGCTTCGCAAGAATCTAGTGTGTCTATCTCAAGTGACTCATAAACTGGCTAAGTGCACTCACTGCATAGAAAATATTTGGTCTGGTGTTAACCAGATACATTAATGATCCAATCAGTTGTATGTATATTAGGATCAATTTCATTAGAATCAGAAGAAGACACACTTATTTTCTTCATATTCGTCACCATTGGTGTAGCCATGGGTTTCAAGTTCAACATCCCAAAATTATTCAATATATCAATTGTGTACTTCCCCTTAATCGGGAAGATCTCATTAGTTCTCTACCAAACCTCTACTCCCAATAAGTAGTGCATCATACCATGTTCCTTCATCTCAAACTTAGAGGCCAATGCATACTTTCATTCAACAATAAGGCTCTCTGTATCGGTGAGGAATAAATCATCAACGTAGAGGACCAAAATTAGGGACTCACCATTAACAATCTTGTAGAATAGGCTGGGATCAAAAACATTTTTTATGAAACCCAAAAATCATCAGGTGTCCATCAATCCTTTCATACCAAGATTGAGGTGGTTTCTTGAGTCCATACAAGGCCTTATTCAACCTGCACACATGATACTCCTTCTCATGTATCACAAAACCATATGGTTTCACGATGTATACTTATTCCTCAATCTTTCCATTGAGAAAGGTTGTATTTAAATCCATCTGATGTACTCTCTAACCCATGGATGTTGCAGGGAAAACAATCATCCATATAGAAGTGTATCGGGCAACAGGAGAAAATGTCCCCTCATAATCTATTCCCTCCACCTAAGAGAATCCTCTAGCAACAAATATCGTTTTGTGACTCTCGATTCTCCCGTCAACTGTGTGTTTGATATTGTAGATCCATTTAGAAGTCATTATTGACTTCCCCTCAAGTCTCGGAAAA
>SNQJ01S0209936.1:0-14406 GCA_010110895.2 Picea sitchensis
TCCATCATCCCAAACTTCTTCAGGATCTCTACTGCATACTTTCCTTATGAAAGGAAAATTTCATCAGATCTTTGCCACACTTCTAACCCCAAGAAGTGGTGCATTAGACCCAAGAATTTCATTTCAAACTTAAAAGTCAACTCCCTTTTGCACCTAGTTATAAAGTATTATGCCTCGGTAAGGAACATATCAACAACATATAGTACTAGAATCAAAGGTTCATCACCATCAACCTTATAGTAAACGTTGAATTCCGCAATGCTTTTGGTGAATCCCAAGCTCAATAGGTATCCATCAATTCTTGAATACCATGCATGGGGAGCCTGCTTGAGTCCTTGCAAGGCCTTCTTTAGCCTATAAACTTGGCACTCGCTAGTTTTAGTTGGCATCATCATCTCCACAGATTCCCTGAGGGATTGAATCTTACATTCAACATGATAAAGCTTAAATGCATCCTTACATCTTTCCGTTGGGATAGATTATGTCTTTTACCCTTCTCCTCATATTAGTTACAAATCTAGAAATCCCGTAGGCATATCTTGCAGCCATAGTATTTGGAACTCACCAAGGCATGAAAACCATGAGAGAAGTGAGGATGCAAATGAATCAACATAGGTTGGTTATCCTTACGAGTTCAAGTACATTCCTCTTCTGCAATTCTAGTTGTCTCCTTCTAGCTTCACTATGGATTCCTCCATCTATCTCTCCTCTTGGATGGAGTTGTCCTCTTCCAAGGGTGACATGTCTATGTCCAGCTCAATGGTGATGTTGTCCTTGATGTTGAGGTTGAGCTTCAACATCATGTGTATTCTAGAAAGGAATGTGTTTGGCTCCTCCAAAATGAACCCCAAGGTGAGTAGAGATGTATGGTCTCATACAAGAGCATCACCATACCCTTTACTATTTTGTAGTTCTTGTTGGCGTTCTTAGGGTTGATCTCATAGGACGACGTGTAGTTGTCACAGAGGGCTTGGGCCTTCATTATGTTCATCATTCAATATCCATCCTTGCCTGTCACTAGAAAGCAAGGTGAAAACAAGGAGAGACAACTATGCGATCGGACACTACTACCTTCACTCGCCTCCATGATATTATTGTGCTCTCCATCTCCCTTGATATCACTTCAAAATTTGGATTGCAGGATTTTCCATTCATAGACTTTAGTATCACGACTTCCTCTCACCGATGGTGCCCCTTAGAACCAACACTGTCACGAATAGGAACAACAATGTGACCTTGGCATTTGCATCGCCCTCTACATGCATTGAATCTTTTGACCTATCAACTAAAGAAGCCCCACAACATGAGTTCTCTTCATAGAACTGTAGGCAGAGCATCGCTTGCGTGTCACTCATATCCCCATCACTACCATCAAAGAGGATGTTTTCCCACAGGTGGGTTTCTAGGTGGAAGATTAAACCTTACGCAATTAAAAAATGAACCTTTCTTTATATTAAACCTTACGCAATTAAAACATGAACCTTTATTTATATGTGCCATCTCATGGCCCCAAGCTTGGGCACATGGAAAAACCAACGCACCCATCAAACAATCACATCGTGTGGACAGACAACTTATTACTATGGAACAACTATAGCTCACACTACCATAGACACACTACAACTGTAACACCCCCTCCGTTATGATAACAATAGTAATGTACAATAGGTGATTTTTTTTTTTTTGCATTAGGAAATTAAAAACATCACAACATAATTAATTGCATCACAAGCTCACATTATCATAATAGTGACGCGATGCAACACATCATGATCAACTGAAGAAAATACAAATAATTGATCAACCATGTCACTACACATCTAAGGAACTACCCGCCCAACCTACCCTGCATGGTTAGGACCTCCAGGACACATAGACAACGCTCAAGCCCATGATTCATCCGATTGATTTTGACCACTTAAGGTCTCAAGGCTAGCGACTATTTTGAGGAACAAGGAGGTATCTAAATCCCGTTACCCAAACATAACCACAATCAACTAGATTTATAAACGAACATGCCCATAAGGTTTTTCAAGTGCAGTAGAATAAAATTCCTTGCTTCAATTTTTTTTTGCAATAATCAAATATGAACAGTGCGAGAATAATAAGAACCACATGATCATAAGTAAAACCTTAATATCAGACAGAGTGCCAATTCCATTCATCTTTGTTATATTCAGGAATTCTCATCATCATTATCATATCGACAATATTACTTAAGAATTTTATTATCTACACATCATATCAATCGCATAAGGGGACTAGGTTAAGGACCTTATAAACCACATCTATTATACGGTGATGTCCCAATGTTAACTTATTAAATAATTCTTCTCATATCAAGGTATAATGGACTAAGTGCACCACCAACAACGCTATTTGAGATAAAAAAAAAAACATTAGAAGTTAAAATAAACATTACTCTATTTCACTTCAAAATTTCTAATTATTACAATTAATGAAGGTTACTAAACTAACACTCAAGAATTTATCCATCCTACTAGATGGAAGGTTTAACCATCGCTATAGGGTGAATTCATGAAGGTGGGTAACACTTTCGTGAGAATTGGATCTCCAAAATTACGAAAGACCTTTTTTCGGCCGAACTAATTTTTTTTTTTCGGCCGAAACATGTTTCAAATGATCCTTTGAACGTCAAATCAAACAGTACCATGACGACACCCTCGATTTTCATGTACAATTTTAGCCAGATGGATATTTTTCATCCAGTAACATCTTTTCGGCCAAAAGATATTCCGATCGAAAGAATCGTTCGGTCGAAAGAATCTTTCAGCCAAAATATCTTTCGGTCGAAAAAAGGTTTATATATTACCCGCACATCACACATGTTATAGTTTTCCCGAATTGTTGGTTAGTTGATACCATTTGGTGTTGCTGATACCGTTTAGTGTTTAGTGTTGCACGTCGTTGCCGCGAGCAGGCAGACGGGCGGTCTGGTGGACGTTGGAGTTGCAGGAGGGCGGACATTGGAGCTATTGGCGGGAAGACGTTGGAGTTGTGGGCATTCGGTCTAGGTACATTCATATTAGGAAATTTAAATTGATAGTGTAAAATTGTTAGTTAAAAATTAGAATTTAAATTTATGTTTAGATTATTGATAGGGCCTTATTTGGCCCTGTCCATGTACAGGGACATGTCTGAATTTGGGCATGTCCCTATACATGGACAGGTTTGAATATGGACCTGTCCCATAGCTTAGTAAAGGCTATGTAAAAGGAATACCATCACATGATTAGGTTATGTTATCTGAGATAGTTATAGCTTTCAATACAAGTGAAATCGAGCTATGTTATCCATCTCTGTTCTATGTAACTGGTAAAGATAGAGTAATTGTATATATCAAGCTTGTGTTACACTATGACCATTACAGACTAATACATGGTTACGATAAAGGTATACAGATTAATGGTAATCATTCTAATCACTTGCTTGTTTATCTGATAGTTACGATCATACCTGTTATATTGAGATCATGTTAGTAAGGACCATGTTCTCCTATTCAACTTAAACAATCTATTACCTATGATATGCTTAAGCCTCACTTGTTATGTCCTTATTGAAACCCATAGTTATATGTGCTTTATCTGAATAAGCTGTACACACCATATACGTAGTTTCCCTAATAAAGGTAATATAACTAAAATCAGTACTAATACTGATAATAATCAAAGCACGTAAGTTATCGTAATAACAACTTTGTCTTAACTAATATGGAAACACACCATGTATAGCTCTATGCTCTCTTGTTGTAATTCAAAGTACGAGTTGTAGTGTGACTTATAATCCTATGTTAGTATTACTTCCATTGACCTTTATTCTAGTGAACACAATAACATCTAGCACATAATAGGAATCAATTTGGAAGATATAGGTGATAGACATGAACTAATCCCATTACAACTAACATGAACATACTGATTATATGGTATAGATACTAGTAATACTAGACCCGAGGAGTTGTCTTAGATTTATCGATGAATATGGTAACATATGAACAAGGGGAATCGATATGCATACAATGATATAGGGTGGTATAGATAATAGCCATAGTATTCCATGGAGATCATATAGATATTAGTGGCCTATACCTTAGACTCAGACTCTACAATCTTACCTATATCTTAATATTCACATAGCTCATACGAGTAAGATATGAGGTTGATTTCATTGCTTTATCTCTCACTTAATCATAGTAAGTAAAACCCATCTGTATTGGATAAGAGTATACCCTTTGTAAGACCCTTGTGAATGATGCTACTAGTATAGTTATAGTTTTGCTTATAGTAATAGCTCTATTTACACTATTCAATACGAGTAATAAGGATAAGGAATCCCTTAATATATGATAGCTATAACATGTGGAATTGATATAGAAGAGTATTGGTCACTATGATCATATAACTAGGATTGATAGTAATATAGTGTGACCATGAATGTGCTTATATTACGTAAATATGATAGGTCTCTTCTTCTGTTAGCTTATGAGATTTAACTATCCTATGCCTAATCCGATTCCATTGTAATTCCCTGAATCATTCGTATTACTTGGATCTAAGTTGGGCATCACTCCTAGTTATAGTGTACATACAAGTCTATCAATATAGTTAGTTTACGTTATAGAGAAAGACTGTGAACAATGAAGTTACTTAGATATGTATAGTATTCAAGCTTAACCCTATGCTAATATATAGTGTATTCAATATGTGTGTATATATACTTATGTATAAGTACATAAGTGGATTGATATATTGTTTATTTCACAATCTAAATTCAAATCAAATTTTGATTATAAATGAAATTCTTTAACCCGGTTGGAATATTTCATATTATAATTTTTAATCTTTATTCCTTTCCTAATATTAGGAATAAGATTAGCACATACACATATAACCTAGGTTTCAATAGTTATCTATGGTGCTTTAATTCAACAAGTCTTGTGATGCAGGAGCATCGCCAACATCAAGTGAGCGTGGGGCAGGCACCAACGCATTTTGGCACATGATAAAATTGTTTGAATGTTCTTGAAGTGGATACCCCAAACCTAAATGAAACAATTAAGGAAGGGCGTACTTCCATATTGTAAACAGACCTTGAGCATCCCGCTCTCGTCTGTAGTAGGTGAAGGCATTTATGTTAGTTAATGTAAGTAGATAGAATTGAATTCCTAGATTAGACAGTTTTAGGAGCGAAGAGGGAAACGTGATATAGACACCCTCATTTGTATCGTTGTAACAATTAAGCAGCATTATTATGATTATGAGAGAGTAGAGAGCATAGGAGAGAAGAAAAAACTGTGTAGAAGAACCCATGTACAAAAATTCTGAGATTAATATATGAAACTTGATTCAGAATCATGGTGTTCAATTTCTTTCTGTGTATGCATGATTGAATGTTATGCTCATGATTGTTTACTCCCTGTTATGCATTTGCTTTGATGCATGAATGTTTGATTTCATATTTAATATTTGAAATCTGAAGAGAGGGAGAGTAAGGATGAGTTTTAATTGTTTCTCTATCTAAGCAAGATCTTTCCTGCAAGGAGTGGAGCGAAATCGTCCGCAAGGTGTGCGTTGACAGAAGTCAGAGTTCATCTCTGCAATTTCAGGAGAGATAACGCTGTTCTCATTCTCGCAAAGGTGCCAATTGAGCATAGGAGCCGTGCAAGGAGTGCACAGGTTGAGTGAAGTCTCAGTGTTTGCAAACTGAGCAAAGTTGTTGAAAGACTACTGTCGCAGAGAGTGCGCAGAGTCGAAGAGTTCAATACTTGGAAGTATTGAAGAGTTGCCACAAGGAGTGCGTGCAGGAGTCTCCTTGAAGACTCGAGTTGTCAAAGAAAAACTCAGGAAGTTTAGTGCCTTGAAGCATTGGAAGAAGGTGTAGCGATATCGTTTCGTGGGTGGACAAGTTTTGCGAAAGGTCATTTTGTTCATTTCACAGAGATCACCAAGGAGGAAATTGAACGGTCAGAATTCTCTGTGGAGAATTCACGAGGTTCCGAAAGTCGTTAGATCTCGCAGAGGAGCAGGGGAGTTACGACAACATTCGTCGAGTGAAATCTAGGGAGAATCAGACCGTAGGATCTGAATCAACGAGGGTCATTAGATCACCCACCTAAATCTCATTTCAGGGTTTCGTGGATTGAACGGTTGAAACCTGTGCATCAAGACTCACGAGATCGCGAAAGGCGAAGCCATGAAATTGAAAAGGAATCCGAGCCGCCAGTTAGAAGGAGGATACGTGTCGCGAAATCACTCGTATCAGGGTTTCAGGCATTGGAGGTCGGAGAGAGAAGTCATTCAACTTCGCGAGTAGCGAAGTGGCGAGTGGATTAGAGCCATCCATCCAGGGAGGACAGGTGGCAGAGATCAGAGAATCTCACGAACTCGGAAGTTCGTAGGGTGAGAGCCCAGGAGTCGGGTACTTCAAGTCCCAAATTCGCAAAAGGCAAAGTCGCGAAGCGTCGAGGCCAGCACGAGGGACGCGTGGTAGAACCATGAAGGGGGGCTCAAAAAATCAGACAGGTGGACATGTGTTGCCAAGAGGAAGGGAGTCAACACTTCATTGACTTCTCACTTCTCAGGAGTTCGTAAGGTAAGAGCTCGAAGGCACGACGTTGAAACTCACGAAGGCATGAGAGGCAAGAGGAGCCAACGATAAGACTAGATGGCGATCGCGTGAGGAAGGCACTGATAGAGTAAGAGCTATAGCCATAACGCGATTTCAGATATCGTGGAATTGGAGGAGGAAGAGTCGGAGTTTCAACTCGCGAACTTGTGAAATCGCGAACCGCGAAAAAGAACCTGCGGATCGATTTGAAAGGGGGTTCTAGCAGAGAATCCGAAAGAGCCAATCCGGCTTGAAGGGCATATAGAATGATCCTGTGAGCGGATCTCGGACCCGAGGGCCGATAGGTCTGCATCATATGGTATCAGAGCCCAGAAAGATTTCTTTGCTTTCTGTAGCAGGGAAAAGGAAGATTCACCATGCCGCCAAGAAGAAGAGACAGACAAACACCCGATCCGCCGGAGGATAGGGAGATGCCAAGAATAAGGGGTAGGCAGATGCCTAATCCAGCCATAGAAAGAGAGATGCGTGAACTACGTGCCAGACTTGAGGACATGGAGACAACACAGAGGCGCACAACTAGTTTTGGGGATCTTAGTGATTCCGAAAGTGAAAATGAAACTGGACATGAAGGAGAAGAAGTCATAGCAGAAGATGCAGCAAATGAACGCCTGATTAGGGCTGTTGCAAGAATGGATGCTAAGGAAAAAATGGACATTCCAGTATATGAAGGAAATCTGGATGCCAAAGAGCTTCTAGACTGGATTAGAGCTCTGGACACATATTTTGACTATGAAGATGTCGAGGAGGACAAAAAGGTCAAACATGTTGTCACAAGATTGAAAGGATATGCAACATTGTGGTGGGATGAGCTACAAGCTGATAGACACTGCAAAGGCAAGCAAAAGATCAAGAGTTGGGATAGGATGATCGCGAAGATGAAGGCGAAATTCATTCCCAGGGATTACCAGATCACTCTGTTTCAGAGAATGCAGAATTTGAGACAGAAGCTGATGATAGTGAAGGAATATACCGAAGAATTCTACAGGCTGAACATCAGGGCAGGTCATCGTGAAAGTGATGATGAAAAAGTTGCTAGATACATGAATGGTCTCAGATATGACATTCAGGATGAGATGAGCATGATGACCATCCGAACGGTAGAAGATGCTTATCATATGGATCTAAAAGCTGTAGAGAAGCTGAGCCGAAAACAAGGTCAAAGAGGCCGAGGCAGAAGTCATCCCAGAGGCAAATCAGTTGCCCAGGATAGAAATCAGAAACCAAAAGAGGATTGGAAGAAACCTCAGACTCAAACTGAGAGAGGTGGAAGTTCACAGAGAGGGTAGCATACCGAGTAGAAAGGTTAGTATGCTGACGCAAACATTTTTCCTCATACCAAAGGTAGAGGAAGAGGAAGGGGTGGAGTGGTGAAATGCTTCACATGTGGAAAGGATGGGCACAAGTCTTATGGGTGTCCAGACAAAAAGAAAGAAGGAGAGACTCACATCGCCGAAGCACAAAGGCGAGATGTTGAGGCAGAGGATGCTGAAGGTGGAAGATCACTGATGATGCAAAAAGTCCTCTTAATGCCAGAGGAGGAGGTGGAGAATCCAGTGCAAAGAAACAGTCTTTTTCAGACTGCTTGCAAGACCAAGGACAGGGTATGCAAGGTCATTGTGGACGATGGTAGCACAAACAATCTCGTTTCAATGGAGATGGTAGAAAAGATGGAGCTGGAGACGATTGAACATCCAAGCCCATACAGAGTTTCGTGGTTACAAAAAGGACATCAGGTAAATGTCACTAAACAATGTTTAGTTGAATTTAAGATAGGAGGGTATAAGGATGAAATACTCTGTGATGTTATTCCTATGGATGTTTTTCATCTATTGCTCGGTAGGCCGTGGCAATATGACAGGAATGTGATTCATGATGGGAGAATGAACACATACACCCTAGAGAAGAATGGGAGAACTCATATGTTGTTGCTGATTAAGGACAAGGAGGTGAAACCTGAAGTAAGCAACACTGTACTTCTCATGAGTGGGAAGGAACTTCTTACGGAGGTTAAGAAGAAGGAGGAACTGCAATTCATTGTGGTTAGGAAGCCCAAGATTGTTTTAACCAGCACAAGGGTAGATGATTTACCAGAAGAGGTTCAGGAACTACTGGAAGAGTTCGCTGACATAGTAGTGGACGAACTACCTCATTCATTGCCACCAATCAAGAGTATAAGTCATCGAATTGATCTCATACCTGGAGCTAGTTTTCCAAACAAAGCAGCATACAGATTGACGTCACAGGAGAATGAAGAGGTCAAAAGACAGGTCCAGGACTTAATGGACAAGGGGTTGGTGAGAGAAAGATTGAGTCCATGTGTTGTTCCGACAGTACTCAGTCCGAAGAAAGACGGAGGCTGGAGGATGTGTACTAACTCGAGGGCAATCAACAAAATAACCATCAGGTATAGATTTCCATTACCAAGGATGGATGATTTGATGGATTGCTTAAGTGGAGCCAAAGTTTTTTCAAAGATTGATTTGAAAAGTGGATATCATCAAATTCGTATGAGAGAAGGTGATGAATGGAAGACAGCCTTCAAGACTAACGAAGGGTTGTATGAATGGCTTGTTATTCCATTTGGTTTAACAAACGCGTCGAGTACTTTCATGAGATTGATGAATGAAGTCCTAAAGGATTTCATCGGAAAATTTGTCATTGTGTATCTTGATGACATACTGATTTTTAGTAATACAGAGGCAGAGCATCTGAAACATTTGGCTACAGTGATGCAGAGGTTATAACAAGAGAAGATGCTGATAAATATGAAGAAATCTTCATTCATGAAGACAGAGCTCATTTATTTGGGTTTTGTTATTTCTCCAAATAAATTGAGGATGGATCCAGATAAGGTGGAGGTAATCAAGAATTGGCCGTCACCAAAGAATATCTTTGAGGTGAGAAGTTTTCATGGATTGGCTAGTTTCTACCAGAAGTTCATCAGGAATTTCAGTGGAATTAGTGCACCGATGATGGACACAATGAAGAAGAGACACAAGTCTGTTCACTGGACGGAGGAGGCTTAGAAAAGATTCAATTTGCTGAAAAGGAAAATCACGGAACAACCAATTTTGGTGTTGCTGGATTTCAAAAAGACATTTCAGGTAAAATGTGATGAAAGTGGATTTGCAATAGGGGCAGTCTTGAGTTAAGAAGATAGGCCGATAGCATACTTCAGCGAGAAGCTAAATGAAGCCAAGATAAAATACTCCACGTATGATAAGGAATTCTATGCTATTATCCAGGCATTGAAGAAATGGAGACATTACTTAATTCCTAAGGAGTTTGTCTTGTATAGTGATAATCATGCATTGCAATTTGTGACTCAACAGGAGAAGTTGAATCAAAGACATGTTAAATGGGTTGAATACATGCAAAATTTCACTTTTGTGATTAAACATATTTCTGGAACTGCTAACAAAGTTGTTGATGCTTTGAACAGGAAATGTTTGTTGTTGCAGGAGTTCAGAGTCAAAACACTAGGTTTTGATGACCTCAGGGACATGTATAGAGATGATCCAGATTTTAAGGAGGCGTATGAAGCAACTGAGAATCCAATTCTCAGGGACAGGAGTCAATGGACAAAATACATGATCCAGGAAGGATTACTGTTTAAGGGTAATCAACTTTGCATTCCAAAATGCTCCATGAGGGAGAATTTACTGAAGGAGAAACATAGTGGAGGATTGGCCGGACATTTCGGTCATGACAAGAAGTTCTCAAAGCTAAATGAGTCATATTATTGGCCAGGAATGCAAGAAGACGTCAAAAGATTTGTGGACAGATGCAGAATTTGTCAACATTCAAAAGGAAAGAGACATAATACAGGCTTATATCAACTGTTACCCATACCTGACAGGTCGTGGGATGCAGTAAGCATGGACTTCATATTGGGGCTGCCAAGAACACAAAGAGGGTTTGATTCGATCTTTGTGGTGGTGGATAGATTTTCTAAGATGGCACACTTCATACCGTGTCAGAAAACCAGTGACGCAACTCACATTGCGAATCTGTTTTTCAAAGAAGTCATTCGACTTCATGGCTTACCAAGGAGCATAGTTTTGGATCGAGACACCAAGTTCGTAGGACACTTCTGGAGAACCTTATGGAAAAAGCTGGGAACAAACTTGTCGTTTAGTTCAGCTTATCATCCTCAGACGGATGGACAGACAGAAGTCATGAACAGGAGTTTGGGAGACTTGTTGAGGAACTTGGTGACAGAACACCATAGTCAGTGGGACAACATATTACCACAGGCGAAATTTTCTTACAATGATTCAGTCAATAGAAGCATAGGACATAGTCCATTTCAAATTGTTTATGGGATGCAACCAAGAGGAGTTTTAGAATTAAGGGATTCATAACAAATTGCAGCTAGGAGTGCTAGTGCAGAGGATTTGGCAGAAGCGATGAAGGAACTTCATAGCCAGGTGAAGGAGCGATTGCAGAACTCAAGCCAAGAGTATAAGCGCAGAGTAGATCAACACAGGAGACAACTTCAATTTGAGATTGGTGATTTAATTCTGGCACATCTGAGAAAGGAAAGATTCCCGAAGGGGACATATAACAAACTGAAGATGAAGAAGATCGGACAATGTAAGGTCTTGAAGAAATTTGGTACAAATGCTTATGAGATTGAATTACCCGATGGGATCGGAATTTCTCCGATATTCAATATCTCAGATTTGTAACCTTATAAAGCTAAGGAAGCAGAAGCAGATAATGAATAGCCAGAGATTCAATGGACAAAACAAATGCCAGTTGCAGAAAAGCTGCAGATGGAAAGCATATTGGACAAAAGAGTTAGCAAGAGGACCAGGAGAAAGGAATACTTTGAATACTTGGTCAAGTGGAAGGGACATCCAGTTGAAGATGCCAGCTGGGAGAATGAAGCAGAGATTCAAAAGCATGGACAGACCCTGTGAGAGCTCATGGATAGGAGCCCATGAAAATTTTCAACCGAGGGAGTATGATGCAGGAGCATCGCCAACATCAAGCGAGCGTGGGGCAAGTGCCAACGCATTTTGGCACATGATAAAATTGTTTGAATGTTTTTGAAGTGGATATGCCAAACCTAAATGAAACAATTAAGGAAGGGCGTACTTCCATATTGTAAACAGACCTTGAGCATCCCGCTCTCGTCTATAGTAGGTGAAGGCATTTATGTTAGTTAATGTAAGTAGATAGAATTGAATTCCTAGATTAGATAGTTTTAGGAGTGAAGAGGGAAACGGGATATAGACACCCTCATTTGTATCATTGTAACAATTAAGTAGCATTATTATGATTATGAGAGAGCAGAGAGCATAGGAGAGCAGAAAAAACTGCGTAGAAGAACCCATGTACATAAATTCTGAGATTAATATATGAAGCTTGATTCAGAATCATGGTGTTCAATTGCTTTCTGTGTATGCATGATTGAATGTTATGCTCATGATTGTTTACTCCCTGTTATGCATTTTCTTTGATGGGTGAATGTTTGATTTCATATTTAATATCTGAAATCTGAAGAGAGGGAGAGTAAGGATGAGTTTCAATTGTTTCTCTGTCTGAGCAAGAGCTTTCCTGCAAGGAGTGCAGCAAAATCATTCACAAGGTGTGCGTTGACATACGTCAGAGTTCGTCTCTACAAGCTCAGGAGAGATAACACTATTCTCATTCTCGCAAAAGTGCCAGTTGAGCACAGGAGTCGTGCAAGGAGTGCGCAGGCTGAGCAAAGTCTTAGTGTTTGCAAACTGAGCAAAGTTGTTGAAAGACTGTTGTCGTAGAGAGTGCGCAGAGTCGAAGAGTTTAATACTTGGAAGTATTGAAGAGTTTCCACAAGGAGTGTGTGCAGGAGTCTCCTTGAAGACTTGAGTTGTCGAAGAAAAACTTAGGAAGTTTAGTGCCTTGAAGCATTGAAAGAAGGCGAAGCGATATCGTTTTGCGGGTGGACAAGTTTTGTGAAAGGTCATTTTGTTCATTTCGCAGAGATCACCAAGGAGGAAATTGAACGGTTGGAATTCTCTATGGAGAATTCATGAGGTTCCGGAGGCCGTCAGATCTCGCAGAGGAGCAGGGGAGTTACGACAGCATTTGTCGAGTGAAATCTCGGGAGAATCGGACCATAGGATCTGAATCAACGAGGGCCATTGGAGCACCCACCTAAATCTCATTTTGGGGTTTCGCGGGTTGAACGGTTGAAACCTGCACATCAAGACTCGCAAGATCGTGAAAGGTGAAGCCATGAAATCACAAAGGAATCTGAGCCATCAGTTAGAAGGAGGATATGTGTCGCGAAATCACCTGTATCAGGGTTTTGGGCATTGGAGGTCGGAGAGAGAAGTCATTCAACTTCGCGAGTAGTGAAGTGGCAAGTGGATTAGAGCCATCCATCCGGGGAGGACAGGTGGCAAAGATCAAAGGATCTCACGAACTCGAAAGTTCGCAGGGTGAGAGCCTAGGAGTCGGGTACTTCAAGTCCCGAAATTGCGAAAGGCGAAGTCGTGAAGCGCCGAAGCCAGCACGAGGGACACGTGGTAGAACCACGAAGGGGGGCCCGGAAAAATAGACAGGTGGACATGTGTTACCAAGAGGAAGGGAGTCAGCACTTCGTTGACTTCTCGCTTCTCAGGAGTTCGTAAGGTAAGAGCTCGAAGGCACGACATTGAAATTCGCGAAGGAGCGAGAGGCGAGAGGAGCCAACGATAAGACTAGCCGGCGGTCGCGCGAGGAAGGCGCTAACAGAGTAAGAGCTATAGCCATATCGCAATTTTGGACATCGTGGAATTGGAGGAGGAAGAGTCGGAGTTTCAACTCGCGAACTTGCAAAATCGCGAACCGTGAAAAAGAACTCGTGGATCGATTTGAAAGGGGGTTCCAGCAGAGAATCCGAAAGAGTCGATCTGACTCGAAGGGCATATAGAACGATCTTGTGAGTGGATCTCGGACCCGAGGGCCAATAGGTCTGCGTCATCTTGATAACATTTGACACATGAAAATTTTCCAAAATCAACATCAAAGGTTCATTCAATGAAAATGTTCAATTAGACCTTTTTAATATGAAAATGGAATCTGTTGGTTATTTAAATATCTAGAGGTTACAACCTCATTGATCATTTTGGTTTGCAATGCAAAATATAAATAAAATGCAATCTAAAATAATTATACATTGTCGAGAGAACACCCATTCTGAACCACATTGTTGGACATAAAGCAAATGAAAAGTACAAAAAGAAGAGATAATAGTTCACCCTTTACCTCTTGCATGAAATTTCAAGCTTTCCTCCATGGTATAAATTTGACTAGCATTTTTACTATAAGTTTGATGGACATTTTTTCACTCGTCAAATTATTTGACGATAAGTTTTTTTTTTAAATTAGTCTCAGCATAACATTTTGTATTTATTTTTGTTTATCATTTAAATAATTTTTGTTTATATTTATAATAAAAATTCATTATAAAAAATAAATAAAAAATATGACATAGCATATAAACAAATACAAAAGCATGAGCAATGTCGATAACAAGTTACAACATAAACATAAATCTTGTCAAAAATTCCCAAGAAAAAAGCAAATATAAAATTATCATACATAATAACAAAATTTAGAACTTATAAAAGATTCCCAAATTAAACCTAAATATAAAATTATCCTACAAAATAAATGTTATATGTGTTGAATTTTTATATGAGATGATGTGTGAGATCAATCAATTATTACAAAGATGAATGTGTCATATATATATATATATATATATACCGATCATCTATGAAA
>SNQJ01S0209938.1:0-28896 GCA_010110895.2 Picea sitchensis
CACAAATGTACCCTTTCTTCCTGAAGGGTCTAGCTTGGTCATTTTCTCCTTGGGTACATAAATGTATACTGGACACCCAAATATCTTAAGTGTCGAACTTCAGACTTCACTCCGGTGAAGGCCTCTTTAGGATTCATGTTCCTTAAAGTCTTGTGAGGACTTATGTTCTGAACATACACTACAGTCATGGATGCGTCTTCCCACAGAAACATAGGTAAATGCTAATCATAGTAAGTAATATTGGACAGTACTTGATATATTGAGGTTCCCTCATGAAATAAATGTCTCAAGAATATCGAGGTTCCCTTATGGAGCCAATGTCCCCCAAGGCATATGAAGGTTTCCTCGTGAAACCAATGTCTTGGTTCCTTTATCTGACTGTCTAAGGCATGAGATCTTGGTTCCTTCATCTCTGACTAGGTCAAACGATACATAGTCAAAGTTTTAATACACCGGAAAACAATAAATCTCAACGATATAGGTTAATGAATTCAATACATCCTGAGTAGCACTTCGTGGAGTTTAGATCCGAGTTTACCGGATGGTCCTGTGAAGAAGGGATTACACATGCCTTTCCACATACTGGCTACGGCTATGTCCTGGTTGCCTAACATTGGACTTTGTTGACCAATGACGCTAGATTCACTAAGCACACGAATGTCATCAGGCATGTCGATGAGGCAGTGCATGAGTGCAATGTAGCGCATCACGAAGTCACCATGGCTAGCGTCGTTAAACTCTAAGGTAACCATGTTCTACAAAAGCACTTCATTCTGCATTTCTTGTACGTTGATCTGTGGAAGGTAGAGCATTCCCGAGTATTTGTAGAATCGTACCTCTGGGTTGGAGGACGACTTGAATATAATACCTCCCTTTACCAGCTCCGTCGCGATGTATGACTTGAGAACATCACGTCCCAGTCAAAATCTTGATGGCCACTAAAGTAGTCTCCTCTAGAAAGCGTAACACAGATGCATGGCTCAAATAAATTGTCGAATGGACCCCAAGCGGTCGGTTTTCCCAGTAGTCGTCCATTATTCGTGTTTGCACTAATGGTGAACTAGAGCACAACAGTTTGGAATTACTTGAACTCTGTGAGTTTGTGAAATTGCTCCACTTACGTGCGGTGTGCCTCTCGAACCCATCGATTTTGCGAACAACAGTTAAATCCAAGCAAACCCTTGTTCTTTAAGTTATATTATTAGCATCATTGACCAGGATAAAATCGTTCACCTTGCATGGCAGTGTCCTCTCTTTAAAGCCAGGAATTTTGCAACAATCTCTTGAACCCGACGATTGAGTTGTTCATGCGGACGATTGAGTTGTTCAAGGGTTTCAACCAGCCATTGGAAAGATAACTGATATTTGTATATGACGTAGAGGGTTGTACATTACCCTGTTGCTATCTATCATAGCAATCTATCTCTCATTTTCCTGGGCCCTCTCGTGAGGGAGTCGAGCCTAGTGCCTCTTTGATACCATGTTGGTTTTTCTTCATATGAGATATGAGAGATATTCAATATATTATTACAATGATGAGTGTTCCATATATAGGGAACATAAGGTGATAATCCATGAAAGGATGCGTCCCTTGAATAATCAATAACTATTTGTTATTATTATTTACTTATTATATACTATAGTTAATAATCAATTAATAATTATATTATTAATTATTATCTTTAGAGAATGTCTTTCCGATGTTGTCCAAATATCAACACCAACATCATCAACTATACACCTCATGTATGTGCCAACTCATCAACTACTTATCTCAACCATGTACCCAACTTGTACCTCAACCAAAAGCCCTCATCAATTTCATCATCAAAATATGATTTGTAACTCTATAATAGACCTGGTGTATATGATCACATACCTGAAAACCTTCCTTAACTTTAACAACAAGAGACTAGTATTTTCATCAAACGTTTCTTTAGTCTCACATGCCTAGTTTTGGATTAGTCAACAACCCTAACTTGAAGTAATCATAACTTTGAACTTGTAATGTATAAAGATATGAAACTGATACACAATGTTCTTTAGTGTATTTTATGAAATTCCTCTAGGTGTCACTACTTGGAACCTCTCAGAAAAAGAGTTATAGTAAAAATGGCATACCTTACTGAATTCTAGCTTATTCTAGAGAACGACTTTGTAGAGCGTGCCCCACACGAAATGTTCGTTGAATTTATCTGAAACTGCTTCACAACATACTACAGACTGTACCATAACCAACACATTTGATCTCACTGAATTTGGATCTATTATAAAGAAGTTGCGACATTTTTTACCCGTAACACCTGTTTTTGACTAGTTCAGGACTAACCACAAACTCTATTTTCCACGGAGTGTAACTCCCAAAATACAATGACCCACAAGCTGATTTTTTTACCACAGATACTTGGGTATGTTTTCTCAATGGCATAGAAATTTCAAGGTCTGAATCATTATATAAAAAAAAATTATAGCGAAAATGGTGAGATGACCTGTAAATATCATACCTTAGAAAGCACCATCAAAAGAATTTATCCTTCCTTGCATTTCGGCCTTATTTTCTTCACCTTCCCTCATAAATTCAGCATAGATATCCTTGGTTACCTCAGACACCTATAGATATTCAATATGCTCAAGTGTAATTAAAATGAGAGAGCCTTGCCTCTTATTTATACTCTCCAAGTAGCTTCGTTAAGAACATATTCTAGGTCACTTGGCCCTTTTCCTTATTTTAGGGTTAACCCTTCTAATTTCTCATTAAATTTATTATTGAAATAATTTATTTTGTATTCACTTTGAATATAATACACTCATCCCACTTCACTTTATTATTTACCTTTTGAAAATCTCTTAAAACCAGCACAGCTACTTTGACCTTTTGGAGCTTCTAGATTACATATGAGGGGTCCTCCAACTTATTAAAACCATAACTCTCAAACCATGAAAAATTATGTGACATTGTATTCTATACAATGGGACGGTATGTACTATCCATATGGGGAATAGTATTACCTTCGATATGCAAAATCATACCATTATCCATCAAACAAACTTGGGACCATTACCCAAACACGGGTTCTCCAACTTCATCGTCATAACTCTCTAACCGTGAGGGAGTTATGTGACGTTCTACCTTCCACGGAATGGCATAAAAGGAACTATCCATATGGGATAGTTTCCCACAAAAAATTCATTGTCCTTCATCTCATTATTCCACAATTAAGCATGGGTTCTCTTACTCCATAAAGCATCTTCCGGTGAGGAGCTTCACCATAAGGAGACCACTTTGGAGGTCATCCATGTTACTTCTTATCAACCAACAAAACAATAATGAGTTATATTTACATCAAACAATCTCCAGGTCCATTACCCAAACCTTTATTGTTCTGGGGCTTTCTTCAAGAGTTGACATCAATGACAACCAACCTTAATCAACAAAAGAACAATCCACTCAAGACACTTTACAATGAAGTTTGTCAAGCCTTTAAATAGGCTTTGTTATGTATAATTTGTACTTACTTTGAAGCCAAGGGCAAGTGAACACTAAATTGGTACATTAACAAAGGAATTGATATTATTGTCACCTTAATAAGACACCCATTTCTATTTAGGAGTAGTACGGAGGAGACATCTAATGACACGGGGTTTGAAGGAACTAAAAGCAAGTATACAAGAAAGTCCCACCTCTCACGAGGTCACTTTCGATCAGAAATTTCCAAAAGGGTTTTAATGAGATAAAACAAAGTAATATTTAAATTATGTACCTCCCGAACAAAACAACAAGAAAAAAAATTATTTACAGAATTTTCATGTGATGTTAGTGTTTCCATAAAATACATAGACTTTTGATAAAAGAACAAGTTGATATAAAATCTGAAGAAACACAAGTATTTGAAACAATGTATATATAGTGATAGCTTCACAATTATGCCTCGATAAAGCTTAAAAAATGACAAGAAATAATAACATAAACTTTGTAAATGATAGTAATTGTCGGAAGCAATGATGGCAATGTATAATCGACTTTAAAACTTGTTTTAAGATGAATTTGCTGCTGTCATAGATGGCTGTAACAATCTTTTGCAACAACAACAAATTAATTAGTAGGTTAGTCTAATCTAAAGTTAGAAATAGTCAGTAAAGGTCTTAAGGTAGATAGTTTAAAAGTTGTTTTGGTCAGTTAATCACTTGCAAGGTATGAACTAGTGTCTTTTAGGGTAAATGGGGTCAATGTTGTAGCGAAAATTATTATAGGGAAACAGTGAATGATAATAGGTGATCTAAAGGAAAAGGGATGATTGAGGTGGTGTTAGTAACCTAGGGCCTCAATATCCAAAACCCTAGAAGGAAATGTTGCTGGGAAGTAGGTAACCCTAGGCCCTAAGAGATTTTCCTTCTTTTTTTAGATCAAACTTGAAATAAATGTATGAAGCTTGATGAATCAATGATACTAGAGTGCTACTAAGGTGGGGCTCTAGTATATCCTTCAAGGGAAGTGTTCTCTAGCAAAAATCAAGTAGGTGAAGAAGGTTATAAAGAAAAAGACAATAACATGTGTTTTTTCTCCTAGGATTTCCCACTAGCAATTTCATAATCTTAAAATGAACAAATGAAATGCACCATAACCATTCAAAATAAAGAAGGATTTCAGATTTCTACTTCATCAAGAATAATCCCCAATACAAGCCCTAGTTGAGACTTTCCACCATGAAAATGAAAAATAAATCAAAGAGGCCTCCTCCAAAGGAGTTCACACAGCACCACTTATTTCATTTAATAAGCCTTAAAAGAGGCCAATTTCAAACCTCACACTTGTGTGAGTCAAATATGATGAAAAATATAAGAGATTTTCCCTTATTTATACAATAATCATGACCTCATCTAAGTCTGACATGGCTAGTTTACATCAAAAATCTAGTTGTACATAAAATTAACAATTAAAACCCTAATTTTTTTCACTTAGGTATGGCTGACATGCCCCTCCTAGTGTGATGTTAGGCCCCTTCATGGAACACTAGGCCTCCAAAGTGAAACATTAGGCCTCAAAAGGAGCCTGGAGCTACCACCTTGCGATTGCCAACCAAATTACGTCCTCATGCCAAAACCCTAATTGGATGACGTCAAGGCTCAAAATGATGACGTCGAGGGCCTTCAAGGGACAATGTCAAGGTGGAATGGAAATACCCCCCTGGGTCCATACCTTCCAGGCTATCTCTGGTGGAACACCCTCCCCTCTCTCTGGTGCAAACCCCTAATCAACCACCGTCCTGTCCCTGCCCCCCTGATGGGGCTCAACATCCATCTGGTAGGCTCTTCAGTCCCATGGAGGTCGAACTAATCATCTCCCATGTGTACCTATCTGCCGGGCATGGTCCTGCCTGACAAAAATTACGCCCTTCATGGGCTCACTAAGTCCCTGGGGAATCATAGCAATGGAAACCACATCTAATAATCAAGCTACCCAAACATGTGCATCAAACCCCATTTTCCTAGACAAATGCTCAAAGATGATATGTTATTTAACAAGCCGGGTTTGGAGGTCTCGGGTTCCCTATTGGGCTAATCCTCCTCGAGGTGTGGGGTGTTTCCAGGTGAATATCAATCTGAGTCATGTAAGTAGCCCTTGAGATGGTGCTTGGGGGAATGTTTGGGCAATGGAGTGCGGTGTGTGAGGAAAAATGTGGTCTTACACAGCTGGGTGCCTTGCCTTTGTAGGGTGAGTTGCCTTATACATGGATGCAATTGTTTCCTAGCCCATTCAATGTCTTTTACTCATTGTCTTATTCTTTTTTCAACTTGAGAATAGTTTGGAGGGACATTATGTATGTTGACATTGATAGCTTGATTAATTTACCTAAAGCATTTCATGGAAATGAGAAGTTTGGCTCATTATGAAACCCCATTTCTCTTGGACATTCCACCAATATCCACTACCACAACTGACCAAATGAATGAAAATAGTGTCCTTGCATTACATGCACCCATGGACCTAATAGGATTGTTCGACTTGAGTAGGACCTCTATCCTGTAACTAGGCCTTGTGTTTTATTTTATTTTCTGGGTCCCCTTTTCTTCTGCGAGAATTTTTTTTATTTCTTTCCTCCCCGAGGAGTCCATGGGCGAAGCATCCCAAGGTTTCATCTTGGATTTTTAATTTTTGCCAGCTACTTTGCCCTCTGGGCCTTCAGCCCCTTCTTCCCTAAGGCAAGATTTACAATATACTAGCTTGATAGGCAATGCAGACAATGTAGGGGTTGGAGTAGAGTGGCAGTGAAAGTGGTAAGTATGGAAGGGAATGGATGACCTTTCATAGACCCACCGGTGGAAACTCATCCTAAAGAATAAACTTACTAGCGGCTTTATATGTTAAATTAGGCTTGATTTCTTATGTGGATTAATTCTTTTATTTTCTTCAATACTTTGTTTCTAGCTTAATACACTTCAATAATTCCAAATCATAATTGAATGAAAATAATCATGTAGATATGTAAACATGCACATCAACAACAAATATACTGCAGAGCCACAATAGGGAGAAACCCCCAACAAACAATATTCTTTATTGCATTAATAATAGCAGATCTTTTACAAATATCCACAAGATGTTAGCTCTCAAAGGAACTTTTACCAATATGACTCCTAACGACAAGACTTAAAAGACCTTGCTGAAATACACCTCACGATATGTTGCCTCTTTATCAGCGATGCGGCTCCTCTATTACTTCACTTCAACTGCATATAGAAGAGAATTGTGTTGCAAAAGCGTCTTGCAAAGCGTGTTGAAGGGATTGACCTCTTTATATAGGCAGAGGGTGGAGGAGGGCTGAAATATCAATAACCTGAATGCATGTTTTATCATACTTGTGACTTCCTTTAGTTGAACTTGGGAATTAGACTTGAGATTGGATTTCTTCGACATTACCTTTCGGTTAGACTTAGAACTAGACAGAGATTAGTGGCAAACTCAACATTACACTTTGGTTCGAACTTAGAACTAGACTTGAGGCCAGCTTGTGCTTTGGATTCGAGACTTAGAACTGGGGCTTAAGACTTTGAGGTTGCAACTCAACCATTACATGGTTCAAGATAGAACTAGACTCTCAGACTTTAGTTGCAATATTTACACTTTAGTTCTAAGATAGAATAGACTCAAGACTTTAGTTGCAACTCAACATTATGCTGGTTCTAAAATGGGAGCAGAGTCGGACTTTAGTTACAACTCATCTCTTTACAAGGAAATTTGGAATTCTCTTCATGGTGGATAATTTTACACGTTCTTAGCGCTTACTAGATCAATACAATTACATCATTTTGCAATATTAGGAATATGTCGTTTGTTTCTAGCTCCTTGGGAATTTTACATTCAACCTAACTTGGCTTTTGCTCGCGGCTCACAAAGGGTTTGACTAGGCTCCTGAGAGGTTGTATGTTCCCGACTTTTACTAGATGCTGTCTATGCTCGGGGTTATGCGTTCCCTGACACTAGATGTCTCCTAAAGGTTATACATTCCCCGACTTTTACATTAGACTCACATAGCATCTCATTTGTCACGACTTTGGTTTGACTCTAGGAAGTTATGCGTTCCCCGGCTTTTACGTCAGCCTCCCCAAAGGCGGATTTGATTCTCAAATCTCCACAGCTAGCCTCGAATTTATTATATAGCTCTCATTGGAGAATTGCATTGATCTTGCCAAATTTAACTACTATGTCATTCCCCACAAGTATGGACAAGTTAAAAGGCATAATTTCAAAGCGTCCTTGAAACAAAGAGAATTCAATGCACATATTCAAATGTTTGAGAATTAGAGTGACAAATACCATGATAACCAGACTCATTGCCTCATGGAACGGCTGTTGTTTACTTCAAAAGAAACCCGGGCCGATGGGATGGATGTTACTAATGTTGAAAATGTGTAGGCGTTGAAGAATAATGATGGGCCCTCCAAGGCCAAGCAATGTCCTCACCTTTATCAATATCCAGGCACAAGCGGTGGACGATAATCTTCTTCAGGTCGTCAATATCCGAGCACAACGGTGGTTGATAATCTTCTTCATGGAATAAATCCAAGTGCTCAAAGGAATATTCATCAAAATCCTCAAGGTATGACCGAAAATCATCAGGAGAACATAGCACCAGGTCATCCTTGGGTGTCTGAAAAAAAGTTTGTAATCATATCATCTCCTTGTTGCCAAATATCAAGTTTATTACTAACCTCATATGATAGTTGTAAAGGCAACTTTTGGAAATGACCCTCAATGTCGTAAATAGGATCCCCATCATATCCAATCACATCCCATTTACACTTTTCAACATGTATGAATTCATCAATATTATCAACATAGTCATCAACTTTATCATAACATGAAGGCCTTAAAACATCCAAGGGATCCTCTAACACTTCTTCACTTTCCAAATCATAAAATAAAGCATCATCAGACTCTTGAAAAGGAAAATAACTTACTGTATTTACTTCTTCTTGTGCAAGAGCTTCAAGGATTTGGATGACTTCATTAGATGGAAGAGCATGCATCATTGTTTCGTTCTCATGACTTGTTTCTACATCTTCAACTTCATAATAAGGAGGATATGTCTTGTCCAAATATTTCCTCTCTTCTTTCCTTTTTGATTCATAGAATAAGGTATCATCAAAAACTTGAAAAGGAAAGTGAATAACCTCATCCTCTTCTTCTTATGCAGGAGGAATAGACTCTTGGATAGCTTCATTAGAGGGAGGAGCATACATCAATACTTTATCATCATGTTTTATATCTTCAGGCTCTCACTCTTCAATCATGTCTTCATTATCCTCGATAGAGGCATGAGTAATTTCATGCTCTTCCTCATGGGATTGGAAACCCTCATTAAGACCTTTCTCCTCAACCCCTTGTTGATCAATGTCCTTCTCCCTTCTTTCTTAGAAGTTATCAGTAAAGGTTTTAAGGGAAACTAATCTCTCCAAACTAAGAGTATCTGGGGTAAAGAGGTGTCCTTGGACAAGGAGATATTTGCCTAGATATCTGTAACCATGTTATGAGTTTCATGGAGTGTTTTTGGGCCCTTTTTACTATGGAGAAACACTAAATGCACTAAGAGTGCATTGGTATAGAGGTAATCAAGGTATTTTTCTTTTAGATGACGGCTTCTAGGAATTTTCCATAGAAAATTTTCAAACCTATCATAGAATTCCCTGACAGACTCATTCTCAATTTGTTTTATATACTCAAGTATTTTTAGTAGCATTTGGATATCCTTCAATTTAATGCCCCACCTCTTGAGAAAGGTTTCTTCCAACTGGTCCATAGATGTGATGCTAGCATCAGGGAGATCTCCATACCATTCTCTAGCATTGCCATGAAGAGTGGCAGATAAAAGTTTCATTGTCAAATCCTCAACATCATCACTGATATGGTGGAGTTGAAAGAAAGCCCAAAAATCATCCATGTGATTGTCAGCTCTAACTCCATCACTACCAGTGAATCTAGGGAGCCATTTTTATACCTCAGGGGCATTCGTCGAAGGTATCCAGATATTTTACTCATGTATAAGGGTTTGAAATTTCTCGGGTCCCATTGAGAAGCCATGGTTGGCTTTATCATCAGTGGAGTCGCCAGATAATTCTTTTAGGGATAATCAAAGAGAAAAGAGGGAATCACCCTCAATGGAGTCGCCAGGTAAGCTTTGTGAAGTAAAGGCTTACCAAAAAAGTGTTGTCTTTGAGGAAAACTGACTCAGCGTTCCCTGGCAACGGCGCCAAAATGTTATCGCGCAATTTGTAATTGCCCAAAGCCAAAGGCAAGTGAACACCAAATTGGTGTAACAAGGAGGTTGTCCTATCACTGTCACCTAAACAAGACACCTCTTTCTATTTAGGAGTAGTACCCCAGGGGCGACGTCCCCAGTGACCTAGGGGTTTAAGAAGTCTAAGGCAAGAGTATCAAGAAAGTCCCACCCCTCTAACAGGTCACTCTGATCAAAAATTTCAAAGGTTTTAATGAGATGAAACAAAGTAATATTTAAGTGTCCCTGCCCAGAACAAGACAAGAAGAAAAAATACTATTTGCAAGTACCAAGTGATGTTAGTGCTTCATAAAACCATAGACTTTTGATAATAAAAAAACAAGTTGATATAAAATCTGAAGCAACAGAAGTATTTATAACAGCAATGTATATATATAGCAATAGTTTCACAATTATGCCTCCATAAAGCTTCAAAAATGACCAGAAATGATAACATAAACTTGACAAAGTGATAGTAATTGTGAGAAGCAATGATGGCAATGTATAATCACTTTTAAAACTTGTTTTTAAGATGAATTTGTTGTTGTTATAGATGGTTGTAGCAATCTTTTGCAACAACGACAAATTAGTTAGTAGGTTAGTCTAATATAAAGTTAGAAATAGTTAGTAAAGGTCTTAAGGTAGATGGTTTAAAAGTTGTTTTGGTCAATCAATCACTTGCAAGGTATGAACTAGTGCCTTTTAGGGTAAATGGAGTCAATGTTGCAACGACAATTCTTAGAGGGAAACAACAAATGAAAATAGGTGAGCTAAAGGAAAAGGGAAGATGATTGAAGTGTTAGTAACCTAGGGCCTCAACATCTAAAACCCTAGAAGGAAAAGAGGCTAGGAAATAGGTAACCCTAGGCCCTAGCGATTTCCTTCTTCTTTAAATCAAACTTGAAATAAATGTATGAAGCTTGATGAAGCAATGATACTAGAGTGCTACTAAGGTAGGGCTCTAGTATATCCTTTAAGGGAGGTGTTCTCTAGCAAAATCAAGTAGGTGAAGAGTTATAAAGAAAAGGACAATAACATGTGTTTTTCTCCTAGGGTTTCACACTAGCAATTTCATAATCTTAAAAATGAACAAGTAAATGCACCATAACCATTCAAAATAAAGAAGGATTGCAGATTTGTACTTTCTTCATAAAGAATAATCTAGCCACAAACCCTAGTTGAAGACTTTCCACCACGAAAATGCAAAAATACACCAAAAGAAGCCTCCTTCAAGAGTTGTGCACCACGTAATTTCAACCAATAAGCCTTAAAAGAGGCTGAATTTCAGACCTCACACTTGTGTGAGTCAAAGATGGTCATAAAAATAAGAGATTTTTCCCTTATTTATACAATAATCATGACCTTTAATTACAATTTAGGTCAAAAAAGGCCGACATGGCCAGTTTACATCAAAAATCTAGTTTTACATAAAATTAACAATTAAAACCTTAATATTGTCTTTTAGGGATGACATCATGCCTCTCCTAGGGTGACGTTAAGCCCCTTCATGGAACGTTAGGCCTCCAAAGTGAAATGTTAGGCCTCAAAAGGCCTCAGAAGTTGTCGCACATGCCAACCAAGTCATCCTCATGCCAAAACCCTAATTGGATGACATAAAGGCTCAAAATGATGATGCCAGGGGCCTTCAAGGGCCAACGTCATAGTGGGAGGGCAAGATCCCCTAGGTCCAGGCCTGCCAAAGTGCCTCTAGTGGAACGTCGTCCCTTTTCTCTTGTGCAACCTCTGGTATCCCTCTGCCCCTGGTTGGGGTCACAACATCCATCTGGTGGACTTTTAGCCCCATGGAGGTCTGAACTAATCATCTCCCCATATGTACATGTCTTTCGGGCATGGTCCTGTAGCAACAACAAGTACACCCTTCATGGGATCATAAGTCACAGGGATCATAGCAATGTCAATCACATCTAATAATCAAGTTACCCAAACATGTGCATCAAACCCCCCTTTCCCAGACAAATGCTCAAAGACATTATGTTATTTAACAAGCCAGGTTTGGAGAGAGTCTCAGGATGTCCTATTGGGCTAATCCTCCTCGAGTGTGGGGTGTTTCCAGGTGAAGACCAATATGAGTCGTGTAAATGTATGAGATGGTGTAGGGAATGTTTGGGCAAGGGGTGCAGTGATGACAAGGAAATGTAGGTTTTACCTGTGGGTGCCTCTGTAGAGAGTGAGTTGCACCTTGTCATGGATGCAATTGTTTCCTAGCCCATTCAATGTCTTTTACTCTTTGTCTTACTGTTTTTTCTTTTCAAGAGAATAGTTGGAGGACACTGTCCTGACGTGGTGACCAGTGGTGACAGTGTTACCCACAAGCATTTCATGGAAATGAGAAGGTTGGCTCGTGATGAGACCCCCTTTCTCTTGGCTATGCCACCAAGAGCCACTACCCTGACTTGGTGACCAGATCAATAGTAGTTTCATATCGCTACATGCCCATGGACCTAATAGGTCAGCGCATGATGAGACCTCTTATCCACCAACTAGGCCTTAAGTTTTATTTTATTTTTGCAGGTCCTCTTTTCTTACTGAGAAGTCTTTTATTGCTTTCTCAGGAATCCCTAGGTGAAGCATCTCAAGGTTTCATCTTGCCTTTTAACTTTTGTCAACTACTTTTACCCTCTAGGCCTTTAGTCCCTTCTTCCCACAAGGCAAGGTACAACCCTTACTAGCTTAACAAACCCAATGCTCGAACCAATGTAGGGGATAGATGAGAGGGATAATGGTGAAATGAGAAGATTGGCTCGTGATGAGACCCCCTTTCTCTTGATTATGCCACCAAAAGCCACTACCCTGGCTTGGTGACCAGATGAATAGTAGTTTCATACCGCTACATGCTCATGGACCTAATAGGCCAGCTCATGATGAGACCTCCTATCCATCAACTAGGCCTTGAGTTTTATTTTATTTTTACAGGTCCCCTTTTCTTACTAAGAAGTCTTTTATTGCTTTCTCGAGAATCCCTAAGGAGAGAATCTCAAGGTTTCATCTTGACTTTTAACTTTTGTCAGCTACTTTTACCCTCTGGGCCTTTAACCCCTTCTTCCCACAAGGCAAGGTACAACCCTTACTAGCTTGACAAACCCAATCTATGAATCAATGTAGGGGATAGATGAGAGGGATAATGATGAAAAGTGGTAATTATGGAAGGAATGGACGATGACCTTTCATAGTCCATGTTGTCGTCCTTATACACACTTGCAAACGTGGATTAAGCCTCAGTCCACTTAGTGTGTCCTCGGAGACACAATGTCTAAGTTCAAGCCCACTGTCACCTCGATTTGAACTCCTTTCGTCTAGGCTTACTCCTAGGGAAGCCAAGGGGGGTAGATCCTAGTTTCTATGTGAGTTATTAGATGTGTTCTAAGAGTTAATTTTAATTTGTTAAAGGTCTAGGGGGATCTAGCCTATATGAGAGTCAACAATACAAATACAAGATTTCAATGCACAAGCAAACATTTCCCTAGGTCAACTAAGACTAGTGCCTAAGGTTGGGTAATGGGGTCAACTAAGTTAAAGGGTTATGATTTACAAAAGATTACAATCAGATTACAAAATGAATTACTGGGTATAAGATTTACAACTATCTACAAAGTTAAAAAATCTAAAGAATAACTAAAAGATACAACAATGATACAATAATGGACAAAACAAGATACAAAGCAACTAACTAGCCACTAATCTTGAAATGAAGTTGAATGTGCAGGTTAAGATGATATGGCTCAAAGATGAAGTGAACCACAACACATCAAGCCAACTATCCCAAATAAGAGTGCCTCCAAAGGATGCGCAACTCAAGGAGAAGTTTCACCGGCATACACAACCACAAGCTCCAAGCAATGAAGAAGCTTCCAAGGGATGCGCAACTTTAAGGTAGGAGACCAATCACACCAAAATACAACTTAAACTAAAAATTAAATGTTGAAATGAGGCCTCCAAGGGCTAAAGCGCAATTTTATTTTACTTAGTCAAACCCACAAATGCTTGAAGTGAAATTGCATAAAGATGTAAAAGTGAAATGCTTGCAATTTGTAACTTAAGCATAAACTATAAAGATGTATCAATGTAGATTACTCAAGGTTAAGTGGATTGATTATGATTGATTAAGTTGTTAAGTTAAGTGTAAATCCTAGACTAAGTGGCAACCCAAGAACTCTCCCCGTTTGTACCAAAAGAATTGTTGGGTGCTCAATAAGTGAGGCAAACAAGGCCACACCTTAGTTCCACAGGTCAATCCAGGAAAATAAGTACTCCACAGGGAGGACACCAAGTGTCGTGAGACCGTCTCCGATCTAGCACCCCCCGCTTCTTCCTTAAATTCTCTTTTTGTTGGAAAAATTGAGACAGTGGTTGGTGACCTATTAAGCTAGGTAAATTTTAGGCTTTAAAAGTAAATTGACCTTATGTGAATTAAGTTGAGATTAGATTAGTTGCAAGTGATTATAATGTAGTACTTGAAAGATTAAGACTTGAAAAAGTAAAGTACTTAAATGGAAATTGCAAGGAGACCTAAAACGCTTGAAACAAGATCTTACGAAATTATACAATGTTAAAAGAAAATAAATTGCAAGACATAAAAGAAAGTATTTTTTAAAGATTATTAAGTTATAAGCAAAGCACTTAAATGGAAATGACTTGCAATGAAAAGAAATGAACAAGATGATCAATGTAAATTAGTTATGTCAACATGGGCCTAAACTATCATTAGGTGATTATTCCTAGATCTAGATTATTTTTTAACCATTAAGCATATAAAAGAAACAATAACCAAATGCTAACCTAACCTTACGATTTTGGGGGTTGTCTTAGCCAAGCTCACTCCAAGGTGTAGGCAAAAAGAAAGAAAATGCATAAATTAATTACAAGAGAATGCAAGTTTTTTAAGCTTGCTTAGTATGTGAGAAAGAGAAAAAAAGAAGAGGGTATGTGTTACCCAATTTTGGGAGGCTGATATTTGACTTGTAGATGCCCCAAATAGGTTATAATCTCTCTCAAATGTCACCAACCTGCAAAAAATCAGCAAGCAAAAGCTTGCTGGAAATGCTGCAATAAGTGACAAAAAATTGTGAAAAAATTTGTTGTAAAAACCAGAAATTTTCTGTATAAATTTCAGCAAGTAACATATGTTTAAAAACTCTATCCAAGTATGTTAGAATGCCCAAACAAGTATAGAATAGAACAGAAATAAGAAACAAAAAATTTTAGAGGGTTTAAGTGGGTGAAAAAAGAGATTTCCAGATCGAAAATCTTCACTCCAGAGTCCAAACTCTTAGGCAACCTGCAAATCTTGTGAGAAAAGCTACAAAAATAGAGAGGATATGAGTAGATCTAGATGGTAAAACAAAATACTTTGTAATACCCAAATAAACACTTCACTAAATCTATGATAATACTACCCCAAATCTATCCAAACAAAATACTTTGCTTGGAGTTTCTACTCTAGATCTATAAGCTAAGAATACACAAGAAAAATAAATAAGAACAAGATCACCTCATATGTAGCAAAATGGCACCAAGAAGACTCTCAACACCATGGATCCTCCAAAGATTTTCTTTATTCAATAGCAAGCTTGGGCAAATACTTGCCACAAGCTTGAGAAAAGAACAAGAGCAAGAGAAAGCAAGAGCAAAGAGTGGGAGAAGAGAGATTTTGGCATAGTAACAATATCAAGAGTAAATATGTGAAATGAGGGAGGGGAGGCTCTTATTTATTCTTGGGAGCCAAAAGTTACCCCTCTTGGATGCTCTCCAAGTGTCCATCAACTAAGAATCATTGAGCATCTCAAGGGGGGCGCACTTTTAGAGTTTGAGAGGAGTTTAGGGTTTTGGTAATGAGTTGGCATGAGTTGGAAATGCTTGAAAAGTCAAATGAGTGAGTTGTAGGGTCTAGGGAGGCACACCAAGGGAGAGGAAAAGTCTCCCTTTATTATTTTATTTAATTTTTTATTTTTTGGAGATTTTCTAGAAGGGGGACGCACTTCTCCTAGGGAGAGTGACGTTTCGGCTATGGCTAGGTGAGGGGGTGAAGCAAAGGTTGGGAAAGGGTTAGGATATCTTAGGAATGGGTTTGGGTAAGTTTTCCCACTCTTTCTCCACTTAAATTGCTCAAATTACAAAAAATTGRCAAGTTTGACTTTGTCAATTCCAGCAATTAAATTGTTGTCTTAGACTAACTTAGACTCCTCATGGACAAACACCTAGCAAAACTTGTCCAATTGAGCCGAAACTTTCTCCAAGAGTGTAGGGGGTCTCAATCCATTTCCTTTAARAACRAATACCCCTATCAAAATTTCAAGGATCCAGTTTTTACAATTTTTATCAAAAATTAATTAAAATTACCATTAAATGGGTAATTTTAAAAAATTAAAAAAAAAATTAAAAAAAAATTATCTAKACTCAACGGAATTCCACAAGACTCTAGAAGATATCTAGCATGGTCATTTACAATATTACTAGACACTGGCTACCATAGGACTMTACCATTAGAGCGTCTTTCACCACTTTGGAGAATTATCGTGGGAGTGAAAAACTCAAGGGAAATTAATAAGGATGGTTAGGCCAAATTAATAACCTGAGGAAAAAAAACACTCGATGAAAGGAACTCCTCTAATGATGAAGTCCTAGGAAACCGACCTAAACTATGATCCATGCAGACCCATTACATTATAATCCCACGCAGGAGAGCGAAAATTCCAATTACAAAAACATGTGTTGAAGCCAAAATTTCCTTATAGAACCAGCAAATCTTCAAACTAGTAGCACTTCTAATACATATCATCAAGGCACATGGAGTTGACCCCCTAGTTGAAATAGGTGGTCAACAGTCCCCACCCAGTGGCAACTCATTCCTAAGGGAACCAACTTACTAGGGTACTATGTCATCCCCCCAGGTATGGGCAAGTTAAAGAGCATAATTGCCAAGCAAACATCATGAAACAAAAGAGATCAATGCACATATTCAAATGTTTTGAGAAATAGAGTGATACATACCATGATACCTGGACTCATTACCTCATGGAGCAAGACCCATTGCTACTTTAGAACCAGGCCGATGGGATGGATGTTGCTATTGTTGATAGATGGGAGGTGATGAAGAAAATATGGGCCCTCCAGGGCCAAGCTCAAGTCATATGGCTCTCGGTACTCCGTGTCTAAGACCTGTGGGCCTCGAGACATAATCTTCTTAGTTATCCCTAGGATAGGGGATAACAGGGTTCATCACATCAAATACCATGGGCCCATAAACTACCTACGGTAAACCCATTATTCACTGAATCAAGGTTGACCTACTCTTGACCAAGTCAAGATTAACCGATTAGTGGACTAGAAGGTCACCAAAAGTGGAGAATCACCAAACGGTCTCAGCACAAATCATGATTGGAACATTACACTTGGTCGGTTCGGGCAATGATGTCGCCCACAATAGGGTCATTAAAAGTGGAGAGCTTCATGACCTTAGGTCGTAAATATGCAAAAGGAGAGTCATCATCCATAGAAATATTGTGTGTAGAATAAGCAAGGGGAAGTAACAGGCTGCAATGAAGATCTTTTTGGTGGGGGGTTCCTTCTCCAAAGAAATAAAAAAGAACCTGACAAACGTATCAGAAGCTTCTAGGTGCATATAAGAGGGCAATCGTTCCCATAATAAGCAAACAACCCCATTGGAGTCTTTGATTACATGACAGAGCTCTGGTCTGCATCGAAATACAAGAATACCTTGTGAAGAAGGGTAGTGATTTTTCATTGGTTTCATGAGTTTCCATGAGAATGATGATGTCAATTCCATGAATCATGTCACTGGAGGAACCTAGGGAGAAAAAAAGCGAGCTGCCACCATTCTAGACTGCCATAGCATCAAGAGGTGGATGGAATGGACCAAGGCATAGACCAGCATGGCAGAGGTAAATCTGTAATCAATACCATTCCAAATCACAACCTATTTTCCCCGTTTCCTTGTCTCTGTCTTGGCTCTATTTTCTTTAAGTTCTTCCTGTTGTCAAAGTGTTCTGGATACGGCCATGCATAGCTTAAGGGAAAATTTTCTTTGGTGTAGGCAATGATCAAAAGTACTTTAGGTGAAATCTAAGCATGATACCAAAAGGTCCCCTAGGTGAATCTATCCTCGTGATCATCAACTAGATTTACTCATGTAAGGCTAGAGGCACATTCTTCCAGTGTTTTCAAATGAAGGATGACCAACATCAAAAATTGTGGCGATTGATCAATAGACTATTATTTCTGCAAGCCTGATTCGCCCTACTACTTCCTCAGAATAGGCAGATTTCCATGTCACTGGTGGATATGACTATGTAGATGCAGGTTCCAAATACTATGATTTAGAGCTTGTAACAATACCCATCTTCTGCAATTGTTGCTCCAAGACCAAACATTAATTATCAGAAACATAATATTGTAGTGGCTGTAATAATGCAATTGTTCACAATTTGTTTCTTGGAGACCCATTATCTTCTCCATGCAAATACCATGTGCTTTCAGCTATGAAAATACTAAGAATACACTGAAAACAAAACAATTTAAATGGAAATTGTGCTGTAAACCAAGGAGAATGGTCATACCTGTCATAAATGGGTCCTGGGTCACTTCTAGCCGATGAAATAAATGTTTACGACACATTATACTTAAGTATGAATATACATACAAACATGAATCATGACAACTTAATAGAAAGCAACACGGTAGACATTGTATTTGCATATCCTGAAAACTCAGCATGGACCTGCAAATTTGAATGGCCATGTCCAATTGAATGCATTTCCTGCCTTGATTCCCTTATGTTTCCACATGTTAAGTAATCTAATCCTTTACAATATTTAAATTCCAGGTCAAGATATATACAAGCAGATAGAAGATATGCCCGCTTGTATTGAAGAAAAACTAAATAATGCACAAATTTGGAATATCATAAGGTAAGACATTATATGACGCCCATGTCCAATTGTATGCATTTGCTGCCTTGATTCCCTTCTGTTTCCACATGAGAAGTAATCCGATCCTTTACAATATTTAAATTCCAGGTAGAGATATATGCAAGCAGATCGAAGACATGCCTGCTTGTATTGAAGAAAAACTGAATAATGCACAAATTTGGAATATCATAAGGCATAGTATGACGTATACATCAGAATCCAGATTACACAGCTGGGCTCCCACCAGCAGAAGCTGTTTGTGCATTCAATAGAGGTCGAAGAGCTTTTACAATAATACTCATGTTTGCACGAAAATCAGCTTCATACTGCACACACAAGGCAGCAACTGCTGCCATCTGTTTGGCATGATGAGACATTCAAATACAAAAGTCAATAAACCATAAAAGATATATATATATATATAGCTTTATAATGAAAAGACATTCAATCAGATACTAAGAGAAAAATTTACACCTCAATTCCAATTCCAGAACTAGTATTAGATTGAAAGTGGGAGTATGTGAGGTGCCCTCTGGCAATGTTACTATATAGCTTTATAATGAAAAGACATTCAATCAGATACCAAGAGAGAACTTTACACCTCAATTCCAATTCCAGAACTAGTAATAGATTGAAAGTGGGTGTATGTGAGGTGCCTTCTGGCAATGTTACTATGTTCCAATTAGAAAGAAATCTTTGACATGAATGTGATACCCAATAGAAGAAAACAGGAATCCGAAACATTTTTTTACCAGAGATCATTGGTATTTTAATCAAATCCACTATCATTTGAGTACAGGGAATGAGTCACAGGTTACAACAAATGTATTTCCAATGTAAACTCTTCCTCTGAGAGTAAGATGCAAAATAAATACTACATTTGAGAAGAAAACAAAGGAGGACCATCTGCAGTTGAATCTATGTCTAGATAGATCCACTACTTAAATATAACTGACTGGCATAAATACATCGCAGATACAAGAGAGGAGCTAAATGAAAGCCCCGTGAGCATCTCATATGCAAGAGACTGCAATCTGCTTCATTATATCATACCCGGTAAATGCCTCATTTCTGTATAACTCAATATACTTTTAAATTCAAGAACAATTTTATTTGCCAGTTTATCAAACTCAATTTTCAGTAGTATATAAAAAACTTCTGAAGATCTTTAAACTGAGGAAAGAATAAACCATAGATTGACATTGGAATGCAACCACAAAGTAAACAAAGAACAGTACAATTAAGCAACTTCAAGTGCATCAATACAGGTTAAAAATAAGGCACAAACAAGGATTAAGCACATTTATGCAGAGGCCATATGTTTAGAAAAGAAAAAGTCAAAAAGTCATGCAGATACAAACCTTAGCTACTGCTTTAGGTGGATAGTCTCCTTTCAACCTTGGATCCACACATTGCTTCACTTTGTCCTCGCTAAGTCTCGGGGTTGCCTGTGAAATGTATAACATAATATTGTTAGAAAGATGTATGTTGCATGTTTGGTAAACACATGTCTTACACAGACATATCTACTCTCAAGGAAAACATCCCCTGCATCCCCTATGTACCAGGGATAGGGGGATGGGGCGAGCACATCCCCCAGCATCCTTGTTTGCAGGGAATGGCTCAGGGATGTCCCCTGCAAACAGGGATTCCTGGGCACCCCCAGCCCTTAAAGAAAATGGCAGGCCATCCTTTACGGCCTGTCACTCCCCAAATTAAAACAAAGAAAAAACAATAACCAGATTTCTTCTCCAACCTATGACTCATTCACCCACTAATAATAATATACCCCTCCCAAAAGCTCTAAACACAAACCCGTCTAAGTTTATAGTTATTGTTTATGATTTATTGTTCACCCTTCCCAAAATCCTTGAAACAAAATCTAAGAGTCATTTATTTCAAGTTTACTGAAATAAATATTTGGAAGGACTGGAGGAAATATGACAAGTCCGTATTTTCTGTTATGAGACTAAAAGGTTATATAAAATGGTAAAAGTTAATCTCCTGATCATGGAAAGGCAAACATAGAGGGTTAGGGTATATTAGACAGGTGGATTAAAAGATATCAAGGCATATGGGAGAAAGAATTGTATTCAAGTATCGAGTCCTTGAATGATTGGTTATTAATCAAGGTTGGCTGTCAAAGACATATAATTCAGCAGGGCTAACCAATGGATATGCACAATTTTCCAGAAAGAAGAAACAATCAAACATGTTTTCTCAACTTGTAGAGTTACTTGAGAGTTATGGGAACGAATCTATTCAGAATATACACCTCTTTCAGTTGGTCCTTTCAGCCAGAAAGGGGCATGGACAGTCATACCATACGGAAACGAAAGGTGGTGTAGAGCAACTTTTAATGATGATTCAGCTCATCTTTGTCTTGGAGAGTTGACTACATTTAAAGCTGAAATAGTGGTATAGATGACAACTAGAATGAACATGTACAGTAAAGATGTAGATTCTATGAAGCTAGGCACTAAGGTGGACACAGTGTCTCTCCTTGCCTAAGTTGGGAGAGGGAATCAAAGGAAGCATTTTCTATCCAATTGATGGTCTTACTGATGTAAGAGTATTGTTTTTTAAATAGAATATAAGATGCATGCTTTTCTTGAAAAAGGTTATTTTATTATATCATTTAATAGTTATAAACGTGCTTCTGTATGTATATATGCTCTGATGTCATCATATGAAAATTGTCATCTCTCCAGTCATCCCTGAAACTCATCCCTTCCCGTTTCCAGACCTTAGTGTAAATTGGAAAATGAAAAATACTTTATAATAACCTGCTTCTCCCACATAAGAAGAGCGGACATGAACTTTGTTTGATTGCTAGAGAAAATGAAACATATCAATATTTCAAACTGTATATATAAGCAACAATTGCTATATTACCCATGTGACAAGGCTCTGTTGACCACGTGGCAATGTGTGATCAACTGGTTTTCTGCCAGTCAATAGCTCAAGGAGGACAATGCCAAAGCTGTAAACATCACTCTTTTGACTCGATTGTCCTGTCATCGCATATCTGTCAATTAACAGTTGGATCGAATTAAAAACGCCACCAAACTTCACATGAAACAAGAAACCCTCACAACATAGCAGGCAGGCATCAATTCCATTAGCAGTCATGCGTTGCATAAGACCTTCACCAAATAATTCTAAGGCTCTCTCAAAATGAAAAAAAATTGTCATTGATATCACTCACAGCCTACAGGTTTAATAATTCCGTCTCAAAAATATTTCCCTTCATTACAGACTACACAAAATATCAAAAACCAAATGCAAACACATTTGCATTCGGAAGGGAGAAACATAACTTATATTGCTTCTACTGAAACCCTTTCCAGCCTACAAGAACAACCCATAGCTTAGTAACTTATGTGACCTGTTATTAACTGATAATCAGAAGGTTTGGCACCTTTTTAAAGCATCTTATAAGGAATTTCTCTAAAACAGTAAAACTATTAGTTATAAACAGTGTTACAATTATTGCGATAATATCAAAATTATAATGAGATTATCGCCAAAACCCAACTCCGCAAAAATATAGCCAGTATTTATCGTGATAAATTCCAATTTTGAAATTATCTCGATAATTTGTAAGTATCATGATAATTTCCTTAATTATCGCGAGACGATACAAATTATCACCCTGCTGATAACCAGCCCACTTTAAGACATGATTTTGGGTTTTCTAACCTCATTTTGCAAAAGTTACAAAGGGGGATTGAGCTCTGAGGATACTGTGACCATTTTCCATCAAGCAAACAAGGGGAAATCTGTAATTTTCATTGCCATCAACTAAGCATTTGTGGAGTGGGGATTTACTCCAATCTACCATATCCATATTTCCAGGTATGTAGAAAAATTTATGCCTTTATTTTCTTTGTTTTTCAAGATTTAATAAAGGGTTTGCAATGTCCATTAGATATGCCTCTTCTTGCCCTTTTTTAATGGGAGATTTAACACTTATGTAGCTATGATGTTTTAATTGCAGCATTCTTTAAGTTTTTTGTGGACCTAGATTCTGAATTGCCCCATTTGTTTTGTGCCATAGGTTTAAATCTTAAAAATTTAATCAATGCTCTACAAAATGGCAAAGCCATTGGACCCAATGTGGGAATATAGTGAACCATATGAGGGTCATAATAGAACAAAGCTGAGTTGCAAGCTATGTGGAATGGAAATGTTTGGCGGAATCAACCGCTTGAAATACCACCTTCACAAAATCCCAGGGCGTGAAGTGGATATTTTCCCCGCAGCTACCCAAGACGTTGCCCTTATTGGAAAGAACTCAATTCTTGATATTGCAGGGAAGAGAGATCAGATTGAAAAATTGAGGAACCACAAGCTTCTCAGGGGCAGGGGAAACCTAATCCTCGGCCACACCTTCTTAGTACATTATGATTATCCTTATAGCATCTAGATGCCTCATGATGATCATCTCATGAGATACATTTATTTTTGTTTTGATGTGATTTTGTATTACCCTGTCAAGACTTATGACTCAAGACAGATCACATTTCAGTATCAATGATTGATGTACCACTTGACATCTTATACATCTTATATATCAATTTTATTTTCATATTTATGTAGCAATGTGTTTGTTTGATGTTGTTGTTGCTTTAGATGTTTAAAAATTTGAAAAATAAATTGTATTTTTTTAAGTTTCTCAATAATTTTCGATCATTTCAAATATTGCCGATAATTTATTTTCCGGACCCCCGGCAATAAATTCTTGATAACGATAAATGTAACATTGATTATAAATGTTGTCTAGATTTATTTAACAAACAGCATTAGAAGCATTCTTAGGCAAACTAGAAGCTTTGTATTTGCTGATCAGTTTCAATCAAAAAGAAATTTTATTCTAATTACTCATCAAAATACCACTTCTGGTCATGAAATACAACCATTTGCTATGTCAAATTCAATAGCTGAGTAACCTTATCTCTCATTTGTTGGGAATATGTCATATTCTTTCCATGGTTATCTCCATGCATTGTTTGTATGTGTCAGGTGTGCCAAGGGGGTTGTAGAGGGGGCAGCCAAGCCCCCCCTGCCCAGCGGAAAAAAATTGGGCTGTTTTTGGTCTGTTTTTGGCATGTTTTGGGTGCTTTTTAGTCCATTGTAATCTAATTCCAATTAACGAATTAGGGTTGTAATCTAAGCCAGGTTAACAGATTAGGGTTTTGGATGCCCCGGAATCCTATATATTGTATTGTAAATGGTGAATTTAATAGAATGAGAAAGTTAGAGGTGTGGCTCTAAGGTTTGCTTGTTTTCCCGGTTAAGGGTTTCCAGGGAAAATCTCTGTGTACTGTATGTATTCTTTCTATTTTGTTTAAGAATCTGTTTACATTGATTCAGTGTAAAGGTTTAAAACTTACATCATTTATCTTATATTGAAATTAACAGACTCAACTCAAGCAAATTGTTGACAAAAGTTTTTTCCATGACATATTCACAATGATTCTATAACTACATATCTTGCAGGAATTTATGGTTGGAATGCAATCAATAAATATCTCCCAATCATACTTTATCTAATTTTCAATTGGCTCAATGAATACAAAGGAACATTAGAGACAATAACTATATTGTAAAGAAAAAAGCTGACAGAATGTGTATCAATTTCACCTTTCAATTTTACAGTTACCCTGTCTGAGGTAGCTTTTTGTATTAATCAGACCATAATTTCATTAAGCAATTCAAATTTCACCAAATGCCCTATAAATACAAGTTCCAAAGGATGAACATACTCTGGAGCATGATAACCAAATGTTCCAAGCACACGAGTGGAATGAAGCCGTGCTGACATGTCAGGAGCTTGGTTTGATAGATCAAAATCAGCTATCTTTGCTGTATAGTCGTCGAAAAGTAAGACATTGCTAGACTTAATATCACGGTGAATGATAGGTGGTTGTGCCTTCTCATGGAGGTACTCGAGCCCTTTTGCAGCACCTATTGCAATTTTTACTCTCTGCATCCAAGTGAGAACTGGACCTGGTTGTGCTCCTTTTACACCTTTTTTACCTGTATTAAACCAAAGTGCACAGCACAAGAACTTTTGAAACAAAAAAACTCTTGCTCATTATAAACTTCAGAAGCAAACACTGATAATTATTTATAATTCCATAATCTAAACTTCCACTCTTGAGTGGAACTCCAGGAAAACTCATAGTGAACAGAAGTGAGAGGAACATAAGAAACTTTAGGTGTGGTCTCAAATGATATTCATCATAATCAATGAAGTTAATGCCATCCCCCAATATGTGTTTCCATATGTATCATTTTCAATATAGAATTTGTACATTCATTGTGCAATCTCAAAGTAAACAAGCTTTCGCATAGGTAACCAAGGAGGGTCCTATACCTGTCAATAAAAAGTTGAGTATCAAAATAGTAAAGAACGCGAAACTTCAGGAGCTAGAGAGTGGAGCCAACCAAAACTCACAGATGACAGGAAAAGAGCAAGGTAGGGCCCAAAAAACAATGGGGGAGGGGATAAACAGAGACAAGGAAGGACTATAAAGTTTAAACAATGTGAACCCCAAATTTATTGAACATTCAACAAAAAACAGTAACAGTATCATATGACAACTCAAGAAAGGTTTTCTTGAGATAGTAAGATGGAGCAAGGGAGAGAGAGCACTGATGGTCACAAAATTTCAGTATAAGATGGGAGGGGCAAGAATTCAAACTTCAGAAGTTAATAAGATGGAGAAGAGAGCTCAGATAGTCACAACAAAATTGGAGTGAGAATCAAAATTTTAAGCGATAGGATTTGTCGAAAAAGTAAAGATAAAATTAGATTACATCCTTAACAACAAGCCAAAAGACGAAGGGCAGAACTGACAAGAGAATGCCAAATTGCAAAAACTCCAGATGCCTATTTAAGCCATCAGAAACAGAGACCACAGTGTCTTTGGATTTTTTGTTAATATGTAATGCCCATTTTAGTTGGGTGCCCACCTTTTCTGTATTTAGTGGTGCAACAACAAAACCTGGACTTGTCACAAAATCATATTGAGCCCAAATGGCTTTAGCAAACAAATAGGGTTACTTATATAACGAATTAGTAGGTCAGAAAAGAAATTGGCTACATGAGTAATAATCAAGAAATCAGTGTGTATAAAGATTATTACATTCTCTCAACACACAAGCATGAGTATGTTTAATAACACCTTTTAGATAATACTAATTGGAAATATTCTCCTGGTTGTTTAGGAGTTACCATGCAACTCTTCAGTTGTGTATTTTGGATTATTCATCTTACTTTTGCATTTTTTTCGGAGTGTATTACATATTCTTTGTTATTTTGTATTTATTCAACAGGAGCAAGAATGCTATGCATAATCTCCTAAGAGCCATTATCATCTTACCATGCTCGTGTGTTCTATCTCTTCCTTTTGCTAGCAATAGTCTATCAGGACCTTTGGCATTAGGACCCCTGAAGCCACTCCCTAAGCCCCTGTAGCCACATCAGCCCTACTTGTGTCCTCAATTAGGTCCTTGTATTATCCACCTTACCTCCTCTGGCCTTGTCCCAACTATCCTACCCTTTGCTTTTCAACTATAACTACCAAGTCAGGTCCTTATGCAAGAGCATGCAACTCAATCCCTGTTATAGGTTACAGAACGTAGCTGCAGGCACAATTATGGGATCCCTATGGGATGACTCACTCCTTATCCTCTCCTAGAAAAACAAAATCCCTCTTTATTTTCCACAGCAGGGACAATCATTAAAAGACTTCTGTGAGACATCACTCTTGCATAATTGAGGGTCTATTAGGGTATACTATTTCTTTTGGGTTTGTCCCATGAATCTCTTTTTCTTGAAAGTTGACCCTATTCTTCCTTCCATCAAGGCTTGGAGGTTCTAATCCTAGGTTCATGGCTGAAGTTGTTTGTGTGCCCCTAGCTCCCCATTACATGAGGTTGTTTTCACCGGTTCATTTGTCACTTTGGCTCCATGTTGCAAAGCCACCCAACATATCAGCATTTGCAGTTGTCCTCACCCAATATCCTAGTGATTTTCACTCTTTGCATGGTTGGAGTGTAATGTCCATGTTATCCCCTATCCTAGGGATAACTAAGGAGATCATGTCTCGAGGCCCACATGTCCTAGACATCGAGTGCCGAGAACCGGATGACTTGAGCATGGCCCCGGAGGGCCTCTTTTTTTCTTCAGTGCAGCCCAATTATCAGCAGCAGTAGTATCCATCCCACCAGCCTGGTCCTGAAGTAGCAGTAAGTCTTGCTCCATGAGGTAATGATTCTAGGTATCATGGTATGTGTCACTCTGATTATTGAAGCACTTGAATATGTTGCATTGAATTCTCCTTCATTTCATAACGTTTGCTTGGAAATTATGCTTTTTAACTTGTTCATACCTGGGAGGGTGACATGATGCCCTCGTAAGTTAGTCTCCCTTTAGGATGAGTTGCCACTGGGCGGGTCTATGAAAGGTCATCGTCCATTCCCTCCATACTTACCACTTTCCATCTTTATTCCTCTCATGTCCCCTACCTTTGTTCGGGCATTGGGATTTGCCACACTAGGAAGGGTTGTACCTTGCCTTGTGGGAAGAAGGGGCTAAAGGCCCAGAGGGTAAAAGTAGCTAGCAAGAGTTAAAATCCAAAATGAAACCTTTGAGATGATTCGCCTAGGGATTTCCAAGAAAGCAGTAAAAATCTTCTCAGTAAGAAAAGGGAACCCGTAAGATAAATAAACACTCAAGGTATTAGTTGGTGGATAGGAGGTCTCATCATGAGCCGATCTATTATGACCATGGGCATGTAGCAATATGACACTACCATCTATCTGGTCACCAAACCAGGGTAGTGGCTCTTGGTGGCATAGCCAAGAGAAAGGGGGTCTCATCACAAGCCATCCTTCCCATCTTCCGTGAAATGTTTGTGGGTAACGTTGTCACCTCTGGTCACCAAGCCAAGACAGTGTCCCTCAGCTCTTCCCTAGAATCATGAAAGAAAAAGATAAAAAAGCAATAAAACTACGAATAAAAGGCATTAAATGGGCACCCACAGGTAAGATCTACATTTCCCTGTTATCGCTGCACCCCATGCCCAAACACTTACCCCACACCACCTCACATACACTTACATGACCTAGATTGGTTCTCACCTGGGAAACACCCCAAACTTAAGGAGTATTAGCCCAATAGGACACCGTGAGACCTTCTCCAAACCTGACTTGTTAAACTGCATAACGTCTTTGATCATTTGTCTGGGTAAAACGGGATTTGATGCACATGTTTGGGTAATTTCATTGCTAGATGTGATTGACATTGCTATGATCCCTGTGACTTATGAACCCCTGGATGGCGTACTTGTTATTGCTCCAGGACTTTTCTCGGTGGACAGGTGCATGTGGGGGAATGATTAGCTCGGACCTCCATGGGGCTGAAAGCCCACAGATGGATGTTGTGACCCCAGCCAGGGGCAGGGAGACATCAAAGACTTGCACCAGGAAGAAAGAAGGGCGTTGCCCTTGATACACTCTGGCAAACCTAGACCCAAGGGGGTCTTGCTTTTCCACCTGGACATTGACCCTTGAGAGCCCATGACATCATCATTATAACCCTGGACGTCATCCATAGCTAGGGTTTGCATTTATGAGGGCAGTAGTGTGTTGGTTGGCACGTGTGGCATCATCCAAGGCCTTTGGAGGCCAAACGTTCTGCATATGGGGCCCAATGTTACACCCTAGGAGCTCAACGTCACCCTAGAAGGGCATGACGTGACCCTTGGAGCTAATTTTAGGGTTTAATTACTTTCATTTATGTAAAAACTGGATTTTTAATGTAATTTGGCCAGGTCCGCCTTTTTATGACCTAAAATTAATTAAAGATCATTGATACTATATAAATAGAGAGAAAGTTCTCTCATTTTTCATCATCATTGATCCCACACTAAGTGTGGTCTAAAATTTGTGCCCTCTTCAAGGTTTATTGGCTGAAAACTTGCGCTATTTTGAGGTTACTTGGCTTTTTAAGGAGGTGCGCACTAGCTTTTCTTGGAATATTTTGGCTTGGTGAACTTATCAAAGGATTTCTCTTGGCAAATTGTGGCTTGATGCATGATTATTCTTGGTATAAGTAAGTAAACTTTTGCTATTAGTCATATTTTATGGTTTCTAGTCTATTT
>SNQJ01S0209940.1:0-10049 GCA_010110895.2 Picea sitchensis
CCCCTATAGATACAAAATTGGTGCCACTACACCAAGTAGGCTCATAGGCCCATATAAAAACTACAAAACACATAAATACATATAGAGGAACTCATGGTGCCTCTAGAGCATCACCATTGGGTCCCCTCTCAGGAGGTGGTGCCCCACCCACTATAGGTCCCTCCGGACCTGGAGGTAGTCGCCCAGTCATCGCAGCACCTGCTACTACTACTCTTTGGACCATAGTCTACCACACCATTGGAAATCCCACACACTACTCTAGGAATCCATCGTCCTGGATCCATGACCACATGCCCTCGGGCACTCCCTGTAGCACCGCCTCCAAGCGGTGNCTTGGCCGAAGGAGCGTGTGATGGCCCTGCACCCGGGTCGTCAAAACGACATCTCCTAGTCGCCCTCTCCTCATCAACAGGCCTCACCCCCACATCATCTCGGCGTCGTCTCTCCCCTACCCACGACTCTCCCCGCGGAGGTCTCAATGACCCCTGATGAACCGACGCTCTAACCAACTCCACCTCGTGCCTGTGAGGACCCACATATACACATACAACAAACAAACGATATCATCAATATACACATATACATAAAAACATACATTCTATACTATCTACAAAGTAAAACTATCACGCCATACCTTTGTGATCAAACACCTCCCCTGGAGGTAACACCATTTTCGGATCATCCCGGAAGTCCACCCCGAAGTATGGGTACCGCAGTATAACCTGTGGCATCTGACGCCACACCTATGTAGCCTCGGCCATGAAATAGTGTCCACCCTCCCCACCACGGTGGCGAGTCAAAATCTTCGACCACTACCGCAGTCGCGGCTCTCACACACCCGGTGCACCCAACAATAATCTCAGGCGCAACATAAGCACCCTCTCCAAAAACCATGCCACCAAGACCGACCCAAAGGAAAAATCCCCTGAGTCTATAGCTTGACACCTGTCCAGCTTCCCTGCCATCTTGGCATGCAACATCAAGCCCCAGGCAAAATGCTCTCTTGCCAGTGCCCTCTCCATAATCCTCAGCTGACCACCACTGATCCGTTGAGTCGCGAGGGACCCATATACCCTCACAACGATCGTTTCCACACAATGATGAACCAAGGCATCCATCGCCCCAATAATGACCACGAAGCTCGACATAAATTTCTCCCTTGTGTTGTACCTCCGACCTAGGACAACCAACTGCCCATCCGCCAATACTACAAGCTCCGTCGGTAAGGGAGTTCCCTGAAAAGGGAGCCCTATCAAGAAATATATATCCTCCACCACAGTGAAGGTCAACTGCTCACCCCGCACCATAAAACAATGAAGATCCAGACTCCACATCTGAATCAAGAACTGCAAGAGATACTCCTGGGCCCATATCAAGGAGCACTCAAAGAACTTCAGCAACCCACATGCTGCCAAAGTATCACGAACTCCTGGCTCCTCATTGGTCACAGCCTGCCACAAATGGGACCAATCTCTCTCTCTCTCCAGTGAATCGACATTGTCCAAATGATCACCTGCATCCACATAAACAGTGCTTGATTAGCCATCTCAAACCTTCAAACATCAAAATCTCCAAAAAAAAAAGAGATCAATTTCAGCTTTGCCTCCAAGGCGTGGTTGTTTTTCCACACATGTGTGCATGTTCATCCCTCGGTGGCGCATTCATGCTCCCCTATCACACACACAGGCACGCATCATAGCGCGCCTGTTCACTATACAACAATGCACACATGCGCAACTATTAGGATTAAAAACACACATGCATGTGATGTTGTGCCTTGAACAGGCGTGCATTTCATGTGCGCCATTTATCCCCATTAGGGGGCCCCCACGCATGGATAACCGAATTATAGGCGTGCAAATTTCTCGATCGCCCGCGCACTGGGGGGCCCACACCTACAAAAACCCCTATACGACCCTCCGTGCACGCCCTGCCCAAAAATGGAAACCCTAATTCTATGCAGGATGATACGACAACTAACTTTAAGCTCGTTGGTCCTAAATCGGCTACCGTGATCTCCTGGAATCTCCAAAACTACTCTAAACTCACTCTTCCACTCAATAACACAACAGGTACAAATGAGGTGGCATTGTGGGCCCTACAGCTATATATAGTCCATTTTTCCAAACTTCTAGACTAAATTTCGGGAGATCCAGGCATCCTTTTCTCGATTTATCTTCACCCACGGGATCAACACCCTGTCACCTACACCATGACAGTTCCCAGGCCACTTTTCATCCTTATCCCCCGGGGGCCATTTTTATCTTAGTATGCTCAGGTACGCATGCTTACATTATTGAATATCCGCTATATGATCTTTTTCTTCAGATATTGTTCACGTCGGGTATTTTTTTTTTATATGTGCAGGTACTTGATCATCATATCTCAGCAGTCTTCATTCAGGTATATCCTCAACACTGGCATGTAGTCATTCCCTCTGAATAACAAGATGCATCTCCAAGTCACACCCTCCGATTTTTGCCTCTAGGATCCCTATATCCGGCTCTGCAATACCGTCACCTCCACCGCATTTCGGTACTGTCACCCAGTAGCACTCGCGCCCACATGAGCTGTCCCATTCATCATTCCCCCCAGGCACTTTGACACTCATGTTTTTCTCACCATTTAGGGATGGGAGTCCCGATAGTCTTACATCATGTCGCGAATCAGCCACATACTCCTTCTCCTCATTTTTCTAGCCTACCCCATGGACTCCCAGGGTACTTCCTCATGGTTTTATTTTGACTGCACTCCTGCAGCATCATTAACCATCCATTCCATCCACCACCAGTTTTCCCATCTGCAGATTACCCTCCATACATTTCCCTCGTAAAAAAAAACCCCTATGGGGCCCCAACCCTCCACTCATTTTCCAACAAACTTGCACCATCCTCTGGCCAAGCCATCTTACACTGGGGCACCCATTTCTATATCTGCATTAATATCCCACCTTATTTTTTTAATTCTTTTTGTAATTAAGCCGTTGTTTCTAGCATTTTACATGGCTTTTGTCGTCACCTTTGGCACCCTTCTTCCCTTTTGGAAAACGCAACCCATGTCACCCTTAGTCAGGGAATTCCTTATCACCTACTCCTGGTAACATCATCCATACATTTTGAGTATCCCACAGGCCACCTACCTCTGCTCTCTGAGTTTGTTCACTTTGTCTCGCCTCTGGCACAACTTATCCCACGCCGAGTTGTCCCCCTGAAACTTGACCTCGTCGTACGGTTGCTTCCACTTCACATATATCCCCAACCATGGGAAGTCCTGAGTCCCCACACATCTAGGACTTCATCCATGTACCTCCCCAATTCCTGATCTCATCCAGTGGATTTTACGAAGCCCTTTGCTTCTTGGGGTTGCATCTCCCTTTTTGTCGACATCAACATAGTTTCCAGAAAGACGAGAATATCTTGACTCTCATTACCTTTACAATGAGGAGTCTCAGACGGAATAGGGAGAACCATCATTGCTCTTTGTTGTCGTTGATCCCCATAACATTCGACTTCAACACTTTCTCATGTTACGGTGGTTCTTACTTTGCGACTATTGCAGTTGTTTTTATATTTTCCGAAGACATCTGAAATTTGTTGGGCCATCAGTGCCCGCCAAATCCTTGATACTTCCTACAGGTGTCACTGCTTACTTTTCAGAGTATTGTTCCTCATCGGAATTGTCCTCTACTCTTATCAACACGCCCTCGAGGACATTGCAGTTAGCTTCACCAACATACCACTTCAATTACTATCTTACTCATGTTTTTAGTTACATGACACGAGCATGGGGCATGCCCGCCTCATTTGTACACAATTTCTTTTTCACACCTTGCGAAAGGTTGGGTCTTACAGGTTCCCCTCTCCCTCCAATGGGTCTCTCTTGATACTCTCACTATCGCTCTTTCTTACAATGGATCTCTCAGTAGAAGAAACATTGATGAATTTTGGCTATACATATGCTCCTAACCTCATCCATCAGGGGGTATCTGTTATCACTGAAATTTCGTCCGCAAATGGTTACAGGAATCCAACATCTTCAAACAACTATTAGTTCACCCATAGACCAAAAATGACCAAAAAAAGCATTTCCAAAAGGTCCAAAACTATACAACCAGTTATAAAATCATCATGTGCTAAATATATACAGGGAGCGCGCACGTGCACCATTCGAAAACGCCGGAAAAGTGCACATGCACCTGATGCGCGATTGTGGATGCAAAAAGCCGCGCACACCTCAGAACAGTGCATTTATGATGTTGGTCGGCCTCCCACCAACTTCTGGTTCAGCTTCCAAGTCAATTTGACATCCAAATCTTGGTTGAATCCGGCTGGGTGGCTGGTGAAAGACCTAAAGGTGCCCTAAACAACCCCTTGTTCACACTAAAAGCTAGTTGAGTAATACCTCAAAGTTATGCTATAAAAAGAGGCCATGGTTGCACTACATCTTCAAGGAATTCATTTGTATTTTTATGCTGCTAATATTCTCTTGGAGGACCCTCTTTCCTCATCAAGAGTGTGCTAGCACCATTGCATTTAGCCATTGATATCACCTCTTGATTGAATGTTCTTTGGATTCTCTTCACCATTTCATTCTAGTTCCTCATTTTGTAAGAAGAGTTCAATATTTGGGGGTCCAAGAGCCCTCCCTTGGAGGAATAAGGGACCCAAAGTCTCCCTTTCTCTTTGGTGTTTTCTTTTCAATAATACAATCCTTTCCATTGGTGACATGAGTCTTTTTTGTTTCTTATTATTATGTCCTTATGCACTATAGTTTAATTGTTTTTATCATTCCTAGTTTAATTCTCATCTTAGTCTTTTATGATTTATTCTTCTAACCCTTTCCTTTACTACTGTCTTTCTTATCTAACCCAACTAAGCTTGTAAGCACCTCTGTTTTTCTCATTTAGGTGACAAAAGAGGCGCAACAATATGGAAACAAAGTGGTTGGTGGATCTGGTGGATTTGGTGGATCCCATGGTGAAAATAGATATAATCCGAAAAAAACTCCCAGATCCGAGGGAATCCATGGAGGAGGCACGTCATATGGACAAATGGGTAGCAGGGCTAACCCTAGACCATACTTTCCCACATTCACAAATGAACAGGTACAACAAGAACAAGTGGATGACTTTGTTGAACAAATGGCACAATGTACTAAGGAGTACTATGGCCTGGACATGTTGATTCAAAGGCAGATGTCCTTTGATCAATATTGTCAACTCAAGTTCAGAAACAAGCCTAGGTCAAGCCATAGGAGCAACTATGAGTTTGAACGAAGAGCAGGGAAGATGGAAATCCCATATTTTGATGTCACGGCCAAGATGACAACACAGGCATGAGTGAAAAAACTGGATACATATCTTCATCTTAATCCCATGAGGGAGATGGAAGCCATCAAGTTTGCCACTATGTACTTGGATGCCAAGGCTCATGATTGGTGGTATCATGGACTCACCACCCTAGGCCATAATCAAATAGTGTCCTACACTGAATTCACCCAGAGGCTCATTGATATATTTGATCAAGGAGATCCTGAGCTACACTTCCGAGAACTCACACAGCTCAAGAAAATAGGTATGAATAAGGCATACATTGAAGACTTTCAGAGGTTGGCAGTGATGGTGCATGATATATCACCAACCAGACTCATGATTCTCTTCACTGAAGGGTTGATGGAACCCTTGAAGGGTTGGGTAAAGGATTTTTGCCTACCAACCTACAGGATGTGATTTGGAGGATGAGGGACCTAGGACCAGCTGCTAGGCCGAAATTTATACCTAGACCACCCCTTAACACCGGAGGAAGAGATCAAAGACCTCCAATGAATCAAGGAGGACGTGACCTAAGGGGGTTTGACAAGGGTCGTGGAAGAATGGATGACAACACCAGGAGGGAACTTAGAAGGAAACAACTTTGCTTCACATGCAAAGAACCATGGAACCCATCACACAAGTGCATGGATCGTGGCCAGGTGCACTACATAGAAGTGACTTCAAACAACGAGGAGGAGGAAGATTGCGGCCAAATATAGAACATAGAGGCCGAAACCACAGAGACAATAGAAGAAGAGGTCCCAGAACAAAACAGTATGGCTGAAGGGAATGCCACCTTAGCATCTATCAGTGGGGTGCCCAAATTTAACACTTTCAGGATGAGAGGAGTCTTGCAGGGGCAGAAAGTATCAGTATTGATTAATGGGGGAGCATCTCACAACTTCATTGACTCGGCATTGTTGAAGAGAAGGCATATACCTGCAGTGGAATTTGAAAGGTTCAAGGTGGAGGTAGCAGATGGAAGCACTATGCCTTGTGACAGATACATTCTAGGTATGAAGCTTACATTGGGTAGGCATGAGTTGGTACAGGATGTCTATGTGATGGATCTTCCAGACACTAACATAATCCTTGGAGTTCAGTGGCTCAACACATTAGGACCTATCACCACCAACTACAAGACCATGGAGATGTCTTTTATAGAGGAGGGTGGACGAAAGATAGTGCTCTGGGGCATGACAGGCAATTCTGCTAAGATAGTCATGGCTAAGAGGATGGAGGCCATCTTCAGGAGAGAAGAGACCGTGTATGCAACTGAATGTAGGATTCCAGCACATGTGGATGAGCAGGGTAAGGTTCACTACACTCCAGAAATCCAAGAGATCATTGACAAACATAGCAAGGTGTTTGGGCCGATACCTCCAGGAGTGCCACCAAACAGGGGGTTTGAGCATATCATTGAGCTAGAGATGGGAGCTAAACCAATCATCACCACACCATACAGGCATCTGAAGAAGTACAAGGACGAGATAGAGAAATCCATCAAAGAACTTTTGGACATGGGGCACATCAGGCCAAGCTCTAGTCCCTTTTCTTCCTCAATAGTGTTGGTCAAGAAGAAATATGGAATTATGTGGATGTGCATTGACTTCTAGGATTTGAATAAAAAGACAATAAAAAATAGGTACCATATACCTAGGATTGATGAGTTGCTGGATGAATTGCATGGAGTTGTCTATTTCACAAAGATTGACCTACATTCTGGCTACCATCAGATCAAGATGAGGGAGGAAGACATCTCAAAAACAACTTTCAAGTGTCATTACGACCATTATGAGTACTTGGTGATGCCCTTTGGGTTAACCAATGCCCCAACCACGTTCCAATCTTGCATGAACCATGTGTTCAACAAACAACTAAGGAAACACTTGTTAGTATTTTTTAATGACTTGCTCATTTAAAGTAAGACATGGGAGGAACACCTTCAACATGTGGATCGAATTATGTCTATCATGGAGGAATAGTCATTGTATGCTAAGGAGTCCAAATGTGAGTTTGGAATGACAGAGGTACTTTAATTGGGACACATCATTGGAGAAAAGGGGGTACAGGTGCATCAGGAGAAAATAAAATCCATTATGGAGTGGCCTACTCCTAAAACACTCACAGAGTTAAGGGGGTTTCTAGGAATGTGCACATACTACATGAAATTTGTCAAGGGGTTTTCCCAGCTGTGTGAACCCTTGACTGATTTGACTAAGAAGGGAGCCTTCAAATGGAGTGAAGAAACTCAAAATATGATGGATAAGATGAAAAAGGTGATGAGCACGTGTCTAGTCCTAGCCCTTCCAGATTTCATAATGCCTTTTACATTGGAGTGTGATGCTTCAGGAGAAGGTATAGGGGTCGTACTGATGCAGAATAGGCACCCTCTTGCCTATGAGAGCCGGAAACTCAGGGGTCCTGAGCTACTCTACAACATTTATGACAAAGAAATGTTGGCCATTATGCACGCACTAGCCAAATTTTGGCAATATCTGGTAGGTGCGTGGTTTGTGGTCAAGTCAGATCACAACAGTCTTAAATACCTATTGGAGCAAAAGGACTTGAATGAAAGGCAACAAAAATGGGTAAGCAGGATACAGGCCTATGACTTTGACATTGAATTTGTCAAGGGGAAGAACAATGTGGTAGCTGATGCATTATCCCGGAGGCCATCCATTTTTTCATTGACAAGTGTATTAGTTGACTAAAAGGACCACTTGGTGATGGAGTATGCAAAGGATCAATACGCTTGTCAACTATTGGATGGACAGGTACATGATGATAACTTCAAGGTTATAAATGACCTCATCTATTACAAGGGCCGAATATTTTTGGTTCTTGGATCGGCCTTCAAGGCCAAGGTGTTGCAGACATGTCATAACTTGCCAATGGCAAGGCACCAAGGGATCAGTAAGACGCACATGTAGTTAAGGGAGAGGTTCTCATGGAAGGGCCTCAAAGAGGATGTAATAAAGCATGTAAAGCAGTGTACTGCATGTCAGGAGAACAACGATGAGCACACCCACCCAACAGGACTACTACAACCCTTACCCATTCCAAAGCATAAGTGGGAAAGCATATCCATGGATTTCATCACCGGGTTGCCAAAAACACAGGGGAAGGACTGCATTTTTGTGGTGGTGGACAGGTTGACAAAGTTTGCACACTTCTTCTCCATAGCCACTGACTTCAGTGCAACACAGGTGGTTGAACTATTTTTCAGGGAGATTTTCAGGTTGCACGGCCTACCCAAAACCATTGTTAGTGACAGGGATAGCAGGTTCATGAGTACCTTTTAACAGGAATTGTTCAGATTGGTTGGTACATCCTTGACCACTAGTACCTGCTATCACTCGCAGACAGATGGATAGACCGAGATAGTCAACAAGTGGGTTGAAGGATATCTCATAAATTATGTAGCAGGGTAGCAGAAAGCGTGGGTCAGATGGTTACTCTTGGGATAGTACTGCTACAACACCACCCAACACGTGTCCATAGACATGACACCATTCAGGGCCTTATACAGCTATGACCCACTATCTTTTGTAGAGATTGCTTTCGGTGACAATAGGGCACCATTGGTACAGGATTGGGTACAACAGAGCCAGGACATCCTCAGAGAGTTGAAGGATCATCTACATAGAGCACAGAACTAGCAGAAGGTCCAAGCAGACAAGCACAGGGTGGGCCACACTTTTGAGGTTGGTGACTTAGTCTATCTAAGGCTCCAACCATATAGTTAGGATTCTATAAAAAGAAGCGGAGAAGAGAAGCTACAACCACGTTTATTTGGGCCCTACAGGATCATCAGGAAGATAGGGGTTGTAGCTTATGAGCTGGAACTTCCACAGGGCAGCACGATACACAATGTCTTTCATGTGTCCTACCTGAAGAAGGCCATCGGCCAACACATCACACCTATTAAGGTACTACCTCCTATGGATGAAGAAGGGCATCTTGTTCTGATTCCGGAAGAGATACTAGAGGTTCGGGAGAAGAGGCTCAGGAAAAGAAGCATTAGAGAGTACCTGATCAGATGGAAGGATCTACCCATTGAGGATGCCACATGGAAGAATGAACAAGTAGTCCGGGAAACAGGTTTGGAATTGCTTGAGGACAAGCAATTTCTAGCAGGGGAGACTGTAATGTCCCCCACCTCTTGATGAAGAGGTTTTGAGAGGACTTAGTGGCCTAGGCATCCCCACTAGGCCATAGTCTCACACTGAGGGGAAAAGTCAACCAAGCTAAGGTTATATTCTTAAGTTGACTTAATAAAAAGAGAAAAAGGAGTAAAAAAGATAACTCAATGAAGAAATAGAAGCATTGGAGGTTGAGTTAGGGTTAACTCTAGGAGTTAACAGGGAAATAGAAGAAAAGTATAAAGAGAAGGCTAGGGCACACCTCTTATTCATTTTGGATTTTGGTATTTTGCTTGTTGATGCTCTTGAGCATACAGTTTTGAGGGTTTTGATATTACAAACCCTAGTGAGAAGCTCAGTGGTGAAATATTCCACTCACCTAGCTCCAGGCTTGGTCTTGGGGATGAAACAATCCACCCACACCATTCTACATCTATCATATATCCAGGAGGATTAGTAGGGCCGTACCATTTGGATCAGCAAGGCTGTACCATCTAGGGTTTTCTTGCAGGGGTGCACTATTGGTTGAGGAAGAGTTTGATCCAGCATATTGAAGAAGCTTGAGAGGTTTCCAACATTAGGGTTTTGCTTGC
>SNQJ01S0209941.1:0-15901 GCA_010110895.2 Picea sitchensis
ATGACTCGCCAGGTTGGTAGGTAAATGGCTCCTCATGAGTAATGAGGGATGGGGGTGAACCGCCCATCCGTAGAGTCCTCAGACCTAACCACCACGAGGAAGATCATGCCACACACAACCTCGCCAAAAAGAGAAAAGGCAGGAAGAGTGTGCGATCAAAGGGGGGTAGATGCGAGGGAAAGAGGAAGAGGAGAACTCTAGAAAAAAAATACAGAGTGAGTGATAGCGGAGAAGAAGGAGAGTAACCTTCGTTCTCAGTCACTGACGGATAGAGACTCAGTCTCGCAGCATCGTGGTCTCAACTCGGGGTGGCTAGTGGTAAATCCATTTGGAGTCGTTGAGCCTACGATTGGGTGGAAACAAGCACCCCTCTTAGCAGTTGCATCACCTCTGGTGTTTTTCTGATAAGTGTTATATCTTGTATCTTGAAGTTTATATGCTAATATGTATGCTCATAGTCTGTGAAATTTATGAATGGTTTGAGTATAAGACTATCTATGTGGTGTTTTTTATCAGAAATGGTGATTGCATGCTTTTATTGGAAGGACAACGTATGGCTTATGTTTATAGATAGATTTATATATACGTATATTGAACAAATTTGGACTTCAAGTCTGCTTCCGAAAAATCTGTGCCTTCATTCATCTCCAGGAATACCTGGAATAGATCTCTCCACAGAGATACCCTCTCTGGAAAATCTTACCAAGAACCTGAAAGAGGGTTTGGTGGTGCAAATCTTAGCCATCATGTATGAGGAAGAATGGGCCTCTTAAAATCCCGACATTTCAGCATTTCGGCACCCGGGGTACCTAAGCGCGAGTCCTCTCACACTCGCAATTCCCGAAACCCCGATCCACGAAATCTCAAAATCGCAGCATAGGGATAAGTATCGATTGACAGACAAGATCTTGTCGGAAGATCTGCGGTCAGTCACGACAGTTAGATTTGAGGAAGAAACAAGGGCATTAAATGCCTCAACCCTTTTCTTTTATCTTCGTGAGTAGCGAAGAAATCAGGACCGTAGATCCCCAAGGTCCGTGGGAGTATCTGGACTGTCCTTTTATAAGGGCACGTGGTGGTCGATAAGCGTTTCGGTGTTTCGGCACTCGGGGAATCAAAGGGCAAGAACCCTGGTCATCGTGAGTCATGAAATCCCAATAACCGAAACCCCAATGCGCTCTATGGCAGAAAGGAACAGATCTGGACCATTGGTTTTCCACGTCCAGGGAGAAGCAGGGGAGTGCACAGCGTGGGACAGATCTGAACCGTCAGATCTTAGTCAGAAAACCCGACAGTCGTTGGATCTGTCAGGAGATGCATGAGGGTTAAGCCTTCGTGAAAAAAGGCAAAAGTCTTGAAAGAGGAGTTGGTATCGAGATTTCGGAGGTCTCGAGGACAAGAGATCAGGACACTCCATGGTGGAAGTCCCGAAATAGATATGGACCGTCCGATTATGGGAGGACACGTGTCGCAAGATCACCCATTTCGGGGATTCGGACATCGAGAAACAAAAGAGGAAGGTGAGCATTTTGACTTCACACCTGGCGAAGTCCCGAAACGATCTAGATCGTCCATCAGAGGAGACATGTGGCGAGCAGTCAGAGTTCGGGGAAAGCTTCGAAATCCCATGGACCGTTGGATCCAAATCCTCGAGGATCGTTGATCTCCTACACGAATCCCCATATCGGGATTCGGGGATTGGAGTGACAAGAGTTTTGGAGTCGTGCATCGTGAACTCCCGATTCCCGAAACTCCGAAAAGATCCGAACCGTTGGATCCAAGACATCAAGAGCCATTGGATCTCATACAAGAACTCGAGTATCGGACTTCGGGGTTTGAAGAGTCGAAATACTTGACTCTCTTGCATTTCGAACTCCTGATTTTCGAAATCCCGATACGGCGAGGACCGTCGGATCGGGGGAGGCTTATAGCCATTGATCTCCCTTTGGAGGGGAACTTTGGAGATTATGGAGTTTTGGGGATTCTAAAAGGGAGAGGAAGAGACATCGCATCGTGATTCCCCGAATCGCGAAAAGCCAGTAAGTGCTTTGTCGATTCAGCGCATGGTCACGAAACAGGGTCACGTGGACAAGACCCAAGCGGGGAGCTTGTCACTCACTAGCCCTTTCGGGGTTCGACATTTCGGCATTTCGGGGTTTGCAGAGTCGAAAGACTCGACTCATTTATATTGCTGAGTCGCGAAATGCGAAAAGGTGCCTAGTTGTTTGGCCAGTGGTCATAACCGACGATCACATGGAGATGGAAAAGGGAAGAGCTAGCCCGTGCTAAGCCCCCGTAGGACTTTGGGTATTTTGTCCCTCGAGAAAAGGCAAAAGAAAAATTATTATGCCGTAGTGGGTGTGTTACAATCACCTTAATAAATCTCTTTATGGTCTCAAGCAAGCTCCCTGAGCTTGGTATGCCAAAATGGACAACTTTCTTATTTCCACCGGATTCTCTAGATGCCATTCTGATCCTAATGTCTATACCAAGAAAGTAGGAAGCCATATCATAATCCTTGTCCTTTATGTTGATGACCTTATACTTACTGGTAGTGTCTCAAAACTTTTAAACCATGTGAAAACAAGCCTTAAGAAGAAAGTTGAAATGACAGACTTAGGTTTTTTGCACTATTTCCTTCGCCTCCAAGTTTTTCAAACCAATGAAGGAATTTTTCTTTCCCAATCTAAGTATGGTTGTGACCTTCTTCATTTCTTTCACATGGACGATTGTAAACCAACTGCTTCTCCCTTCCATTATAGAGTCAAGCTTACTACCACCTATACTTCTCCCGAAGTTGATTCCACCCTGTACTGTCAGTTAGTTGGCTTCCTCTTATACTTGATTCATACCTGTCCTGATCTTTCCTTTTTTGTTGGTATTGTTACCTGGTATATGCAAACACCCCATGAAATCCATTGGAAAGTAGCTAAAAGGATACTTTGCTATGTTCGTGGTATAGTTCAGTTCGGGATACATTACAGTTCAGGGGGGACTCCTTTATTGGTTGGTTTCACTGATTCAGATTGGGCCGGCGACCATGATGATCAGAAGTCTACTGCAGGTTATTTTTTCATCCTTGGTTCAGGACCTATCACTTGGGCTTGTAAGAAACAACAGCCTATTGCACTTTCTTCAGCAGAAGCAGAGTACCAAGAATCAGTAAATGCAAGTCAGTAAGCCTTGTGGCTTCGGCAGATCCTTTCAGAGTTTGGATTCCAGCATCAGCATCTGACCAGCCTTTGGTGCAACAATCATAGTGCCATCAAGCTCACCAAAGACCCAGTTCAACATCAGCGTAGCAAACACATCGAGCTACACATGCACTTCATCAAAAAGCTCAATCATGATCAAGTTATTGAAGTGTTTTTTTTCCCTACAAAAGATCAAGTTGCAGACATTTTCACAAAGTCTCTTACATAAGCAAAGTTTTCTAAAATTCAATCTATGTTAGGAATTCAGGAAGTTGTCATTAAGGGGGGATAGGCTCTAATGTCGCCTTCCATATCCTATTGTGTCACCATTGTAAATCCTTCAATCCTATCCCAAGTTGTTCTTAAGGGGGGATGTTAGGATATTTAGACACTTAGGAGTTAGTTAAGATCTACTTGGTCTAATGTGGTGTTAGGTAAAAGTGTGTTTCTTTAGTATGCATTTGTAGTTAGGAAATCCNNNACTACTCCAAATGGTCACGTTGGTTGGGGTCGCAGATGTTTCCCCATAGGGGTTTTACCACGTGAAAACATCGGTGTGTTGATCTTTGATCTGGTTATGTGAGTGGTTATTGAAGGTGTTCGTCCTCTATTGGTACCTGTGTTGTCGAACAATTGCAACATTATACTTCCCAAAAAATATCCCAAGTCTGGGAAGAGGGCCACCCTCTCTGGTTTCCCATATTGGATCCTCCATTGACAACATATTCAAGATCCATTGATAATGCCTCACATATCAACGCTCTATTCTTGGGTAGGGTTTCTACCTTTGGAGATGGTTTTAGAGAGACCCCTCTCGTTCAATACAAGACTATCCTGACTTTATACTATCTCGCGCTCAGTGAAATCAGTGTGGCCAACAAATCAGTCCCTATTCCCAAGGGTATGTTTGAAATTCAACACGATGGAAGCGTAGGCCTTATCATTAATTCTGGAATTCCTTTTGTGCACTAAGGATGCAGGATATCATCATTTTTTTGTATGTTGTTAGGTCAAGCATCCTAACAAACCCAACTACTATATACGTTACTTGGCGTTTCGATCTTTGTTACAATGTTATACCTACTCTTTGATTTCCAAGTACTACTTTTCACTTTGAAGGTGGTGTGAAATATGTTCTGTCACAAGAGAACTCTTTCATATCAAATCAGAAAGATGCTAGTGGGTTAGTTTTCCTTGCGTTCAAGTTGATTTTCATATGAGATGATCGATATCATTCAGTAGCAGAATTTCCACATAGTTTATGATCTCAGCCATAACAAGCTCTATTTTCTGCCTTATCTCTTGGAGCAAACCAGTTGAGTGGAGGAATCCCACCTCCACTACTAAATTGCTTGGAGTTACGTTACTTATACTTGTATGAATTGGCCTGACCAATAGCTCTCTCATTTTCCTGGGCCCTCCCATGAGGGAGTCCAACAGAGTCTCGCTCTGATACCATGTTGATTTTCATATGAGATGATCAATATATTATTACAATGATGAGTGTTCCATATATAGGGAACATATGGTGACCATCCATGAAAGGATGTGTCCCTTGAATAATTAATAGCTATTTATTATTATCATTTACTTATTATATATGATATTTAATAATCAATAATTATATTAATAATTATTATTCTAAGAGAATGTCTTCCCAATGTTGTCCAAACATCAACAAACGTGTTATGATTAAAAATGGTAAAAAGTGTTCAATATTGATTCACCCCCTCTCTTTCAGTATTGATGAATATTCCAACAAACTTGATTGTTGTACACTTGCTAAAGATATGCATCTTGTTGCTAAGCTTTCTAACTATAGACTTGAAAATATAATGTGCATTCCTTTTTGCATTCTTCTTTCGAACATTTTTCTTAAATTGATGGAATAACAATTTATTCTAAACTATTTTTTTTTCTCTAAATAATAATGATATTTCCCTATTTCCCTCTTTTAAATAAAGTTTACATAGTTCATAATACATCTTCAACCCATTGAAGGAATTTTCCACTATGACTATTTACATTGTAAGGGGACAATTGAACCCATTTTCACATCAGTGCCCTTCAACCCATTGGAGGAATTTTCCTATATGACTATTTACATTGAAGGGGGACAATTGAGCCCATATTCACATCACTGCCCTTACACTGAGCATTAGATACATTAGATATTTGTACTAATTCTATTAATTTAAAATTGAGTTCCGCAATTGATACATAACTAATCTTAATCTACATAATATATTTGGGTACTTATCTCTTAATAAATTTACATCATGTATTTATGTTTTTTCAATTGCACTTTCGGATGGAGAGATTTGATAATCTCACAAGGACTAAAGTCATTGCGACAATCATGATGGGTAGAAAAATATCTAGGATTCACCATGGTTAGCCAATAGGTCATCTGTCCCACGCAAGCATGCTCGTTATTCCAAAAAAATGTACTCTTCATGTTGGAACAAGTCGAGATAAAACAGGCTCGTGGACATAAATCCATTTGAAAGCGTTGTCACTAATGGGGAGAGGATCTTGTGTGAGTGTCCACGTGGAGTTTTATACAATTCTGAATTATCTGCAGAAATATCCAACTAGAAACTATCACACCGTTGGTGGTTTCAAAGATTCTATCGAGCACTTATATCTTCGTAATCCTATGTATCCTCAACACTTGTGATTTTCCTTAATGTGTAAGGTCATTTGCCAAGCACTTTAACTTTAAAAAACCATGTATTTTCCTCTCCGTATAAAGTGGAGATATGCGAATTATTAAAAACAAATATTTAATAATATTTTATATATTCTTAAGATTGCGCTTGGGAGTGCATGTATATGGATGCAAATGAAACTACATACAAAGTGGGCACTCTCCAACTAGGTGGGGACTCTAGGACTCTACCCGTCACTCGCGAGATGTTCACTGAGCCAAAGTTGGTGAGATGGTCCCATTTAAACAGTCTCTTTTATGACACCAGGGGTGCCATTATTGAAAGATAGAAAGATCTCATATTGCCTTTAGTGATAAGTTTTCAAGAGGAGGTAAAAAACATCTTTTAGGTAATAATAACATGCGTAACTATAGCCGCAGTTATAGATTCAAGTGATGATAATTGAGAAAAAGATAAGATTAGCCCGCCTTAATATGACCTTTAGTAAATATTTAATTAAAGTTTCATTAAGATTAATTATTTTGAGAGAGTATATTTATTGAAGATGAAGTGGACGAGTCATGACAGTTATCCACCCGTTGTTGTAGATCGCATCCTCAGCAGTGTTGTATCTCAAACCAGCTAGCAGAGATGAAGGCATGCAATAGGTATAATTGTTATTTCATTTCTTTCTTTTTCTTTTTCTGTTTTTTTTTTCATATAATTGTTTTCACCTAGAATTTTAGGTATTGTTTTCCCTTGTTCATCCAGTATAGCTCAGAATAATACTAGAGATTGACAGGAACAATTCTCTCTCTAATTGCAGGCTCTTGTATAGCTCAGAATAATACTAGCGATTGACAAGAACAATTCTCTCTCTCTAATTGCATGCTTTGTTTATAAGAATAACAATGGATGCAATATGCAAATTTGGCTTTGGATTAGAAGTGAACAGCTTATCAAATACCAACGCTGGACCAGAAACGTCTTTTGCAAAAGCTTTTGAAACTGCGAATATGCTTTTCGGAAGTCATTTTGACCTTGTTTGGAAGATAAAAAAATACTTCAATATAGGATCGGAGGTCACCATAAAGGAAAGCATCAAAACAGTGGATGGTTTTGTCTACAATGCCATTGAGACCAGAAGACATGAAATCCCTCTCCAACATAACCATGTAAAACAAAACCCACAATTAATCAAATGCTTGATTTTCTTTTTTCACATTTTCAGTCTCTGCTAGTGTGTCTACTGTCTCTCTTTATGGCAGCGACTGAGAAAAATCCAAAGAAATACTCTGACAAATATCTTCGAGATATTGTTATGAATTTTATAATAGCTGGGCAAGACACAGTGTAATTATTCTTTTTGGGTTTTTTTATTTGCTTTGCCAGAATCTACTGGGCGAGACACAGTACAATTATTCTTTTTTGGTTTTTTCATTTGCTTGGTCAGAATTTAGGGGTGAATTACTGAATATACATTAAGCTAGCCAGAAATTGAGAATATGAAAGGGTTGTAATTATGGTGGTGGATATGGTAATGTATAGAAAAAGTTAATATTGAAGTAAATTTATAACTTCAATTAAGTTTGTTAAACATTTGAACAGTGGCAATTAGATGGTGATACAGTAATTTTTTAATCATATTAAGTAACTGTTAAAAGTAAATAGATTAACTTAAACCTTCAAAAATGCAAGAAAGTTATGAATATGAGATTTCATTAATTTGGAAGGAAAATTGATAATTATAAGATTGGAAATTGAAATTTATAGTTAAACGATGATTAAATATACCCATTTCTAATAACCCTTTATAAAATATAGAATTAAACTATAAATATATATTGTTTAACCAAAGACTTATAAAAACGGTGGGCGACAGGCATGCCATCCTCTTGACAACCCAAATCGTTTGGAGCTTCCTCTATTTGAACAAGGGAAAATTCAATATCGGAACTTATTTCTGGAATTTTTGTTTTTCAATTTTTTAATGTTTTGAAATTTTTGTTTTTCAATTTTTTAATGTTTTATAATTCATAATTTTATATTCATCCAGGTTTTAAGTTGAATCATTAACCACTAAATCGTTACCAAACTGACACAATCAGCTATCTTAAAAAGGCTCATAGAAAAGACAAAGCCCTATTATCGATTATTACTGATTTCAATATTGAAATTCAAATTTTCAAAGAAAAACAAGACGATTCGGAAAGAGGCAAACAACAATAAATCTCTTCAAAGCTGAAGACAATACACACGTGGAAAAACAAGTTGAAAATAAAAAGAAAATCCTCATTCTAGTTTTCCATTCATGCCGATCTTAAATTTTCATTTTGCGTGGATGGGGATGTTATTTATATGGTTTTATGGTTTCATGGGATTTGTGTTCTTGAAGATTAGAGATCTTGACTATAAATAGTTTTCTTTGTTTCTAGGATGCAAAGCTTGTAGTCTTTTAAATCATCTTTATATTTAATCACGTTACACTACAAGAAGAATACCATCTAGTTTAGGTTTTTCAAAGATTTTTAGTGTTATAAAATTTGAAAACCTCTTTTATTAGTGGCAGAGGTTTTAGCGAAGATTTTAACTTATGTTCATAGGTTTTTTTTTTCTCAGTGTGTACCTAAAACTAAAATGCTCTAGTATACCAATACATAAAATGCCCGTACATAAAAATAAAAAATGTATCAATTCACCATTACATAAAATTCTCTAGTGCATACAAAAAACGAAAAGGCATCAGTGTGCCATTACGTAAAATACCCCGATGCGTACATAAAATAACAAAGAGTTGGTGCTCCATTACACAAAATACCTCAGTGCATACATAAAACATACCTCAGTGCATACATAAAACGAAAAGGCACCGATGCGTTTATAGTTATTACGTCCCAAATTCTCATTTTGTTGTATGCAACACCAGTGCTCTTGTAACTTTTACACATCGATTCTACATTGTTTGTGTATGCACCATTGGGCCTTTCTAAGTTTATTAACACACCGATCTGCTTTTATTTTATGTTTTCCTTGATGCTTGTATAATCCATACGTGCTAGTGCCTATATTACCCTATTGTAACAACCACAAAGGCTTTAAAACTATAATAAATCTATATTTTTGTTTCAATCATGACAGGGGATTTCTTTATTGTTGCAAGATTTAACAACAAAATTTAAAAATCACGTAGTATATCTATAAATGCTATAACTTGAAATTTCTTGAATTTAGTACAAAAATAATAATTTCATAATTACCTCTTGAAGAAGAAGGTCATCCTCCTAAAAGTGTTTGTCTGAATGATTTCTTGAAAGTGCCTTCCTAAAACTATTCCTCCCAGCCAGATAGGAATAAAGCCTCTCCGACTCCCTAGCTCCGGGAAATTAGATTCCCTAGCCCTCGAGCACAAAATCTCAACAACGAGTCCACTAGCCCTAAATCTTTCTCCAATTTCTCTCCAATTTCCTTTCTCCAATTTCCTTCTCCAATCCTCTCTTCCTCTCTCGACCCTCCCCTCTCTCCATGCCTAAACCTCCTTTCTTCTCCCCTCTCTTGAATCCCCCCCCATTTAATTCCCATCTGCCTTGTCCCCCCATTAAATCCTTCACCTACATTTTTAATAATAAAATAACAAATGATTCACATATAGTTTTTCAATAATTAATTTAATTTAACTTAATAATTTATGATCATCAAGAAATCAAATTGGGTTGTTACATACACCCCCCTTCAAGAAACTTTGTCCCGAAATTATAGTAATTTACAATACAAGGGTAATGATACATGATTAATACATCCATATCAAATAAACAACATCATCAATTTAAAACACTTATACATACTAGTGTACATGTGTCAGGCATGCATGTGTATCTAGCACATACAGTAGGTATGTGTCCAATCCAATCCAATCGGCAATGCCATTCATTTCATATTGAATAGTAAACCATTTAAAATATTCGCAAAATCCTTCAATTATAATAATTTAACACAAGCAACAATCACTTAGATAATTGTAGTTTAGTTAAGAAAATATATATATATATATATATATATATATATTAAACAAGAGGAAATCGAACAATTCTACTATAAGGTTAAACCTCCACACACTCTCAACTACTTCTAGTCATCCCTCCTCCCCAACCTACTTCGATCTTCCTTCCCTATCCTTCCTTTGTTGGACTATCTTGGAGCATCAACTATATTGACCTAACTCCTGATAGAACCTATAAGCGGAAGTGTCAAATCTCTTGACCAAGCTTCCCCAGTAGGGAATTGACAATCATCATCACACGTCTAGGGGATCGTGAGCTAACACCGACCTTCCATGAGTCCAGGTTTTAGAGGATACACAATGGGAAATGTCTCCACCACTCCTAATAGAACTAGGGTCAACACCCTACCGTGGACCATATAGTGGCACTGTGTTGTTGGGATTTTATCATCGAATTTTTAGTTTCAGGTAGTACATTCAAGCAGTCTTGCTACCTGAAAACATGCACTTGTTGTAATGTACCTCAAATTTGTCATAATTTTCTTTTTCTATGAGGCATTAATCTCCAATTTCATTTTATATGATTGTCGATTAAGGAAATAAATCCTCGTTAATGTTATAATCTTCTTTGACGTGACTTAAGTTTGTCCTATCACATGATGCCATCTACATACCTGTCTATCTTGCTTGATGTAGAAACTTATACGGTAAATTCTCCAAGGGTTTTAGTAATTCCCTTTTAGTCCCCAACCCACACATCTATATACATAACTATCCATACCATGAACTAGACTTAGGACTTATAGTCCTAGTCTCTCTTTACACAAGGGATCCCTATGGATTACACGCAATACTATTTAATTTGTCCATTCAAAAATGAATATTGGTTTACTATGTAATATATACATATAGCCACGGGATTGGATCTATACCACATAGTTGAAAAGAAGTGCCTTAGTGGTATGCACTTAGCATTAAAATACATAGTCTCGATTATATATGGGACCCTGATTTTTCATATTCCAATTCCTTTACCCAACAAAATTTGAGTAACGAGATCTTTTGTTAACTTCATCTTAACCAAACGATGTTCCAACAAATCCTTCCCTCGAACGATAAACTAACTGTAACAAGGCAGTTGAGGTATACGAGTTCCAACTCGTCGAGTCTCAAAGGAACTCATTTACTTCGCAAATGTCTTGATGTGAAAGAGTGTACTACTGTCAGAACAAAGTTAAGGCTTTGCATCCATCGTTTAATGGAAAAATTGTGTATGTGAGTTACGATACTCTTACCTGGCCCCTCATCCATTCCAGTCATTCCAACTCTACCCTCATCACATGGCTAGACCTCCCTTCATACTTCATCATTTAACTGAGTAGATAAGGTTTCTCTTAGGGTTTTAATATGTTTACTGTGTCATTGTAAAGTTTACAAAAGGCTCTGCGTATTGTTTTCCTACTGAAGCATTCCGTTGATTTGGGGAAAACGTTACCCAGTGGAACAACGACGTCATTCTCTCTCCCTGGTAAGATTTTCATTGGCCCTGTGTTCTGGTTAAGAAATGAGGTTTGGAATTCTTTATTATAGTAACAGAATCTTCAAGTCAAACTTACTTGTTCTTTATTGAACCTACCATTATTGTTATTCTCTACAACCTTCCTGGACTGCTTCCCGTTTCATTATTTAATGCCTACTGTAGATTTATTCTCTAATTTCTTGAGTAGTCTCGGCATCCTAAACCCTTGTTTTGACTTATGGAATTTACACCTGCAGTGTTTCTGTAATGTCCCCAAGGCCGAGCCCAGTTGTAAATCTTGTTTACGAAATGAGTTGTAAAAATGTCGTATAGGCTGGTGAGCCAAGTTTATATAAGCTGGTGGGCTTATGTGATTGTTAGGCCAGAGAGCCTAAGTGTTGAAGGTTGTTAGCACTCTGTAATTTTCCTAAGGCTGCTGAGGCAAACACAAAGGTAACCTCAAACGGCTTCGAGTCTTGGATCTAGCCCCTCCAAGACTCAGAGTGGGATCTCTCTTTTAGATTTAACTTTGTTTGCAATAAGACTGATGTTAGGCTAGCTATAAAGCAAGGTAAATATAGAGTTTTTTATTTTGAGATGGTCAGTTTGGGACAGCAAGGAGAGCCATTGGGAAAATGGGGTCTGCGTTTTAAACAAGGTGATTTAGTTCTCAGATTTGGACAAAATCCTTTCACAAGGCAAGGTAGCAGCAATATTGGATCGAATTAAGTGTTGATGGCGTTGGTTTGAGGAAGGAATAGGTGAGGAAAAAGACAGGCAAAGGAGCATTTAAGAATTCCTAAACTAGCCTTTTAGAAGATCAACATAGAGAATATCAGAAGCTGAGAGGCAGAGTATCTGATAATAAATTATGCCCCTACTACTCTCCTTCCGATAATGAGAACTGAAAACAAATTGATAAAGAAGACAGGAAAACATTTAACAGGGAGAAACTCCACCAATATCACTACACAAGAATCCTGTAAGAGAAATATGTCTAATTACTGATCCATCATTAAAATTACAGAGAAATATTCTCTGGCTAAAACACAGCCATCATCCAGCAAAGAAAATGAAAATTACAGCTCTAGACCTCTCACACAGGTCGAGCCAGCAATAAAAATTGCTTCACTGCCAGGACCCTCTCGTCCTCAGTCCCAGTCGAACCCCCATTCTATCTTTTACCAGTCTATAAATACAAAATCCCCTCAGTCTTCATAAAATTCGAGCTCATGACTCTGCAATATAAAAATAGGAAAACAGTTACAAAGCTTTAATGCTTTTGACACCTGTAGCAGATCCTAAAACCAACAAAACAACGAGTCACAGGAAATTGAATTTGGTAACTGATGCTTTGGTTGTCCCGAAATAGCTGGAAGGTTGTTAAGATTTTCTGGCGGTGGGAGAAACGGAGCTCTAACCACTGCCATGTGTTCCATCTAAACGAATTCCATGTCTGCTGAAAGTTCTCAACCGATGCCTGGGATTCTGGAAAGCTGAAACTCCCACTCGCCACTTGTTACAAGATTAATCTAGCACTCTCTGATCTTTGTCTGTTGATATATTATGTTTGAGATGGGAACCTTTCTGCTGCATCAGAAAATTTGATGGCTAAAGCCTTCATCTCTGTTACTTGCTTAGTTAGATGCTCTGTTTTTTGCATCGCAGATAGTAGTTTGGAAACAAGCAATCGCTCCATAAAGTATTAGATTATAAAAGAAATACCATAGCAGCCAACAAACGATCATCTCTACTCAATGACAAAGCTGCAATGCTTGTAGGATATTTTGAATACTGGTATAACCTCTTCTTGTTGTTCCCATCCCACACGTTAACATAGCCATCCCATCCCCCCAGTGGCGAAAGTACCATAGATGGGATGAAAAGAAATTGCATTTACTGGATAAACAGTATCTCTGCCAGCCTCTGACTTGCGATGACATTTAAAAGCATATTTTTTAGCTTGACCAGCTTCAGATAATATAACGATCTGAATCACTTTGCTTGCCATAAAGATATCATAGCCCTCATGTGCAGAATGGACAACATTTCATATGAAACGTTTGACAGAACAGTTTCCCTTTAATGGTACTCAACTCCATGCGTTTCTTGATGACCTTAAAATAGCCAGGAAAGTTAAGTTTTAACAATATCAACAGGTGTGTTAAAACCCAACCAAATTCATGGCGCATAAACTTCCTTAACAAGGTCCCACTCTGATTTATAATCGTAACATCCTGTTTGATTTGCTGAGTAGGGAGATCCTCCCTGGGATTTTTCATTTCTAGATTCAAATCTCCCCATAATGTCGCGCTTAACCCCAACAATGGCACTTAGGTTTTGGTTTCTCGTCCTGCGATGCCTTGTTTTTTCTAGAAACCAACTCTGAACTTACCTATAACTGATTGGCTTTGGAAGTCGACTTGTCTTTGCTATTGTCCAATTCAGTGAAGTATAATAGGAAGTTTCTGGTATGCGAGTGTTTGGCATTGTCGATTGGAGCCTGTGACAGAATGGGGATGTGTATCCTCTCGTGTATTCTCAAATACCCTACTCTTCTTCATGTCCAATTAGGAAAGATAATGCGATGTGCATACTTATGATCCTTTGGCCGCAGATGAAGAAGGGAAAGCAGTCATACCAAGTAGAGGTGTTGATATACCATGGAAAACTGCTCCAAATGCAGTCTTTCTTGAGCTTTTCTTCTCCGACCACTATTCCTCTATTCACCGGTAGCAGCATCTGAACCCCCCAGGTCTGGGACCTTATTCACTATCTCTCATAAAAAATCAAAAACATTGTACCTATGCACACATTGTTTCGACTGTGAATCCCTCACAGTCTTAGCACCCCTCTGAAGAGTTATTTCATAAGTTCGATCACAGAGGTCTTGTAAAAATAGCTCCAAAGATTTTGATACTAAGAGAGGCACTGCCTGTGCAATCTTGCTGATGTCCTCATCAGCTTGCATTATCTTTTTAATCCGAGACTTGTTCTGTTCTCACATGCACCGTCAGAGCCCCAGTACATGTCCATGATCTTTTGCAAACAATTTAAAAGGCTGAGAAACTTAACCGTCATCGAAATGCAGCAAGCGGTGCTAGCTGGTTGTAAATTCTTCAGTGACCGAAAGGTGAATACAAAATCTTTCCTTTGAGCACATGAGGAGACAACCATCCAGAGATATAAGAAAGATCAAAGGAACTCCACTTGGCCGAACTCTTCAATGCCTTGCTAAAACTCTTGCAGAAACAAATCCCCGCTTGGTAACACATTATCCATCCTCGTTGTCATAGTCATCTTCATGCTGATCAACAATTCTATCTGAGCGTACATGAAACTGCATGGAATCTATGGCTACATTATAACAAGGAGAGTCATGTGGATCGTCCCCTTCTGTGCACGTCCAACAATTAAGAAAGGAAACAGTGAGTGGGAATGAAAACCCCTCGTTGGTGCAGATGTGTGGCTCCCTGCAATCGACACCTTGAAAACTGGTTCGAACATCTGGCAAGGGGTAACAGCTGCGTTTTATATATATATATTTTAACTTTCAGTGGGAAATATCCCACATGTGCGTGGTGAACAGAGTATTTAGCGTTTAAATAAACCCACCGTTACATGCTATGTCAACGAAATGAGCCCGAGGCTTGGGCTTTGGGGTTTGGTGTATGAAAAGGCGCTTACACTTCGTGTTGGGTATTCAGGTGGCTGGCCCAACGCCAATATAACTTTTTGGTCAAAATAATGTCGAATCTTTTCATAATATTCTGCTAAAAGGAAAAGGCCGAGGGGCCAAATTTTTGCCAAACTCACCAAAAAAAATAGCTGATAAACCCAACTTTGACAAATAAACCCAAGAGTAAAAATTTTTGCCTTTCAAACCAAATGCACCAAAACTTGCTTTGAATTTCGCGCGCAAACATTCATCTTATGCTTGGTCAGTGTCGGGCGTTTTTCGCCGCCTTCGCCATGGGTCATGAGCGAACACACATGCCTGAAATAAATGAATAGTATTCAGAACACTGATTCCCTATTATATAGGGTTCTAACAAAGGCCATGAGCCTAATTTTGTACATGTATCTACGCACATTATTAATAAAAATATAAACATCGTCGCATGCAGACCGACCACGATGAATGAGTGATGGGGGACTAAGCTTCCACAGAGTGGGAAAGGGATTAGGGGTTGGAAGGTGGGAAGAGGGGATAAGTGTTGAGCCTAAGGGCTTAAGCCTTGGGAATAATATTTTAATATTATTCCAAAAAGAATGTGAATAATATGCTTTATCCTAAGTTCTTTTGGAAGGAGAAGTAACTTCCAAATGGATGGAACGCACGCAGTTGCATAGGGGACAAGTGTCAACCCAGGCGCATGCAAATAAAGCGTTTGAGATCAGCCATGTTGTGGGGTTCCTCCACCATTCAACCCTCGACTGCCTGGGCATGAACCTGTCCGACCTCTAGAAGAGCCCCGTGCATCTTCTAAATCGTACGTCCCGTCCGACCCCTGCAAGAGACCTCGTGCCATTCTAAAAC
>SNQJ01S0209942.1:0-16039 GCA_010110895.2 Picea sitchensis
ACATTTTTCACTGCTTGATAGGTATTATTCACCATGGCTGCCAATCCTGTCATTTTATCCGTAGATGAACAAGAGATCTCCTCCAGGGAGGAATCCCTAATTGACAGAGATTTTGACGTTTTTGACATAGAGATAACAGTCTCCCCCATTTCTGTGTCTAGATCAAATTTATTGGACAATGTTGGAACGCACATACCTTTCCTCGAAGTAGCTCAAGCCTCCATCCTCCCTTACATTGTATAAACGATCTTTCCATTCCCCGAATTCGTAAGCTTATGTGCAGAGCGATATTCTCAGGGATAAAGAGTCCTTTTAAATAAATTAGGATCTGAAGTTTTGTGTAAAGTAGACAATCCATCACTCCGGCATGCTCTTAGTGTACTAGACGCCTCCCCCATGGTGTGAGAGCCCTTCGAGGAACATATAATGATCACAATTTATCGAGAGTGTCTGCCCGAAGTTAAAACCTTATTTCTGCAGACCATAGTCAAGTTTGAACATCATTCAGAGACTCTATCGTTACCTACCAGTGTAAGCGTTATGATTGTCGAAGTCCAATGGGCTTGTTCCATACTAAGTCAAATTTTAGGGTTAGACAATGACAAGTTTGTGTTGGAGGTCATGTTAGGTTTCATGTTGGTTTGTTTTTTTTCTGGTCAATCAGTTTGTGTTAGTTTTGACGAATTTATCATAGAGAATATGCATCAACAGCTGGTCAAATTTATCTCGTTGAGACACTTTAGATACTACACACACTTGCTGAGGATGTTTTTGGAATCCAACAAAAATGAATTTCCTGAGACAACTTTCATTTCAACTGAGTTCAAAAGGATCACCATGCTCATCTTCATCAACAATATTATGTCTAGGGTACACAGTTTCATTTTTGGTTCAGACCTACCGAGAGTTTTGGAAGAGAAGAAAAGCTCACTACAATGAAATCCAAAGAGAATGGTAGGATATTGGGTGTTGTTCACACAATCTATTGTGATTTGGGTACATGGATACCAGGAAGGACCTTATCTTTTACCAGTTTTTCTGATTCCCAGGGTCTTCTCTTTGGAATTCATAAGACAAAGAATTATCTTAGAGAGTGAGCATTTTTTGAAAACACACAAGGCTTCTAATCTAAAATTTCCTTTTGTGGTGGGTCCCTTTGTGGTGAAGAGTAAGTCATGTTTTCCCTAGATTAAATCGAAGCTCAATAAGTTTGGTTTCACACAGTTGCAAGGGAGAAAATATGATCCCCATCAGATCATATCAAAGAGGATATTGGTCAATAAACAAGGTCACTATGAACATGAACACGTCGAAGGATTTGATAAGTTGACCAATATAGAGACCTGTGCAGACATGGAGGTCCTCATACAACAAGATCAAATGAGACAAACATAACCAACTCCTCAGTCGAGCCCAACGTGGAAACCTTCCCCTAAGTTGGTTATCAAAGATTCTAAAATAAGCGTTTACAATAAGAGGATCAGTTCAGAAGCACTAGATACCAGTAGCCAGCAAGATACTTTCAAAAGGATGAAAATCACATCATCATCTCAAGTAGTTGACCTAGAAGAATAATATCCCAAAGGGAAAACATGCATGGAAATGGTAGAGGCTACAACCAATAACGAAGAAACCAATACAAAAAACAACCCACAAAATGAAAGCAACATGAAGGTATTCAGTAGCAGGAAGTACATATTTGGCCAGACACTCAGGGCAGTGTATCTGTCCAAAGGAGATTGGATAAATCAGTATGATATGAAAGGAATTATGGTGAATAGTGAAATAAGAGGTATTTTACTTGAAGTAGAAATAAATTCTCAACACAAGGATTCCTTACTCTCAGTCAGGGACGTGGAGAAAAAGACAATTAACATTGCAATGGATGATGATGATAAAGTCTCTGAGATCAAAGTGCACTATGAAAACATTGCTGCCGCCGACAAAGTAAAGTTTCATAGGAATGTCAGTGACATGTTATATTCTAATTATCTGAGCTTGACACTAAAGGTTGCAAGGTTAACAACATACACGTCAAAAATAGATGGACCACTGAAACAAGAAAAAGTGTCCAGCAAAGCCTGGATGACATAGGTGAAAAAACTAGATTCTGAAGGTCCCCAAGGGTTGACATATTCTTTGGATGAAAAGGAAAAGATGATCCAAAGTATAAAGAAAAGGATGAATATGTCACCTACAAATCATCCACAGACAACAGAATTGGATGCATTGGAACAGAAGAAAGAAATATTCATACAAGAGGCACTCGATTACAAGGCTAAACTACTGCAATTGGATAAAGAGAAAGAGAATTGGTCACTGGCACAGGCAGCAACAACAGACATGGCAGTCATTATAACTGCAAATATAGAGGCTGGATCAAGCACTGAGGGGTTATTCCAAGCTATGTCCCAGGTAAGCTTAAAAGCAGGTGAGATCAAGAATCTCAAAGAGAACATGGAAAAGATGAAGTAGGAGATGAAAGTGAAGGATGAAAAGATAGCTCAACTCCACAGAGAAAATAAATATTTGTAGGAGAGAGTGAAAAAGCTAAGGACCAGGTTAAAGGCAAAGGCGTTATTACAGGGACCCAAACATGTAATTTGGGATGCTATTGCTGCGGAGGTTGCTAAATTCAGGGTTTATCTGAATTTTATCGATGACAAAGATAACATGGTTGTCACAGCCTGGAACAAATGCACTATTGTAAATGAAATATTAGCAAATAAGCCCTCAGAGTGGGCCCAAAACACTATTGATTTACTGAATTCTATACCAACTGTTGAACTTCAAATCATTGGTGTGAAAGATAGGACCATGTTGATCATTTCAACCAGAAGGATTTTGACTAAGCATAACTTACTCAGATCAGTCCGGAACAAAGTTCTGCAAATGGAATACAACATACAGGATTTTAAAACCACTTTTGAATATTTGTTCATCAAAGGCCTTCCATCGTTTTGGGATGGTAAAGGCTCGTTATATAATCAAGAAGACTATCACTCTTTCCTCATGCAATGCAAAATGGATCATTCTAAGTTCGAGGATATGGAAGAAATTATGAAAGGTCCGAGTCTGGTGGAGCATTTGGCTACAGATTTCAAAATTTTAAACAAGTTTAAAACAATGAAGGTCAGCATGCCAACCATGTCCTATGCTACGTGCATTGACTTGGAGATTATTATTAAAGAGATCATGGATTACAAAATCCTCTCTGATCCACAATGGAAATAAATCATGTGGTTGGGTAAGACAAAGTGAAATGTCCCCGAAACCAACAAATGATCTCCGGGTTTCACCAGTTTTTCAGATCCAACAAAATCTCAGAGAGAGAGACAGATGGCACAGAAGAAGTCGGGCAGTCAGAGAAATTGTTCATGATTTTGAAACATTTTATTTTGATAATTATTGTAAATTGTTTCGTATATCGAAACTGTCAGTTGAAACTGTTACAGACGCTGAAACATTTTATCTTCGATTGTTTTTAATCAAATTGTATAAGTACTAAGAGATGTGAATCGATTAATGTTGGTAGAAGTGCAAGATCACCTTTTTGGTTGTATCAGACTCTATTTGTAAATTTTCTGAATCCAAATTGAATATAAATGCAGAATATTTTGAAGTCTCTATGAAAAGATTCTAACGGGTGGTGATATGAGATTTGTTTCCCTTCATCGTATGTATTTCTTGTAACTTGTCATGTCATTTACATTTTCTTCTGTTTAAATTGGAGATTTTAAAGGCCCAAAATTCATCTTGTGATGCTCTTGGCTTAAGAAATTTAAACTATGTGATTGTCTTCTTAACTTATTCAGAATTCATTTTAGTAATTCTTTGATGCATTTATTTGTTTTCTTTATCTTCCTACACTCTTTTTAAATTTAAGAATAACTCAGATTCATCGCCTCATTTAGCCTTTGTCCTATGGAGAGTTCTATCATTCGATGCATTGTTTCCTTTCACTTTCATAATTTTGACTCCATAGCCCATAATGTTCCTCCCCTTCTTTGCCAACAACTTTATAAAAAACCCCAAACAAACCAAATCTAGCCATTGATTTCCATAGATATACCCAATGACACGAGAGAGCCCTCTTTGAGTTGAGTAGGCTAGTGCTTCAGCTCTAAAGCTAGTTGAAACAGTTACCTATGTTGTTTTTCTATTAAGCCATAAAATTTTTACAGAGTGCTAACATTCTAGTGTCATTGTCGGGGATGAAATTGAAAAAATCTTCCCTGGGAAAACGAATTAAAGCTTCGGTTTGATCCTTGAGGGTGACAGTGGATCAGATACCTTATTGGTTGAGAATATGTTTACCCTGGTGACTCCATTATTCAGTGACCATTTGCACCACACCTTGTTAGATAGAAGTCCTGGATCATAAGAAAGTCTACACCAGGAGAAATCTACACCCAGAAGCTGCAATCCCTGTGTCTGACCCTAAAAATATTGTTCGTAGATGAAAAGAAAGGAATGTAACCTCGGTATTGCATCCAGACTGATATATGTCCTTGCCTAGAGTCGGAGTGACTAGCATCAAAGACCTTGAGTTTGACAAGAAATTTGAACAATCCTTATTCAGAACTAAGTCTGAATCTTGCCTAGGAGAGACTATCTTCGACGAGAAGAGATTTCAAGATCTGGTTTTAGCTGCATTTGTTAAGTATGTAGTGACCCCTACTCAGAACTAGCATCCACTCTAACCCCTCACAGCAGCTATGGAAACTATATTTGTGCCCCTCATACTGCCCTCTCAACTACATGACCTGCCTCAACATTACAATTTAAGGATTAAACTATATGATGTTGAAGGTAACATATCAACTCAAAAACATTTAGACTGGTTTAATGATTTCGTAGACTTGGAAGAAGTAGACTAYGAAGATTTGAAGATGAGATTGTTTACRCAAAGCCTCATTGGAGACGCGAGGAAGTGGTTCAGAGCCCTTTCGATGGGAAGTACTCTAAATTTTGAAGCCTTTGAGACAAGCTTCCTTGCAAAGTGGGAGGACAAGAAAAATCCCCTTCAGTTTTTGACCCAGTATAACAATATGAAGAGATCACCTGACGAGATAGTACAAGATTTTTCAGCAATATTCATGAAGGTGTATAATTCCATCCTTGATGAAGTAAACCCCCCCCGCCCCCCAAGGTTTCTCAACTCAAATACGTCGATTCTTTTGAAAGTGAATTTTCTTTGTTATTAAGAGAACGAAGGTCCACCACTTTGGACGACATGACGACTAATTCTATAGAAGTAAAAGTGAACCTAATGGCTTCAGCGAAGATAAAAACTAATCCTAGAAGAGACACAAACACATCTCAAGACAAATCATAGCCTTCAACATTTCAAACATCAGAAGACAGATTCGAAGAAATGATGAGAATCATGGAGTGGATGATGGAAAGAATGGCCCTAGGCAATAGGCCCAACCCCAGAGACTATGTAGATGGTCCACCTAGAAATCCGAGAAGACCAACTATTCCATAAATTAGGCAAAGAAATTAGGGAAATCAAGAAAATCAATAAGATCCAACAAATTTGGGAAACGAGGTGAATCAGGGAAACCAGGTAAATTAGGGAAATCGGGGAAACCAAGAGGAATAGCAAATCATACCTCCCTTCCAAAATAATTATGTAGATGAAGGTTATAATGGATATTTTGAAGATAACATGAATTTTTGTGATTATAAAGAAACATAAATATTTTTGACAAAAGAATAATATGACCAGTTCATGGACGCAAATGAAATATTTCTGCAAGATGATGAGGAAAGGGTATCAGTGGATAAAGAATATTATGATACTAGACTACAAAACGCCATCATGCAATTCCAAAGGAAATATAACCTCTGGAATCAAAAGGTACCCACAAATCCTCCCAAAGGTAATCCTCCAAAGGGGAATCTCTACAAATAAGCTCAGAATAATGTGCCTTCTTCTAGTCAGACCAAGAAAGATTCTTCTGCAAAAGATTCAGCTACGAAGGACTCCACTGTGAAAGATTCTTCTACAAAGGATACTATGGAAATGGGAAAGCAGAAATAAGAAACTCAGAAGAAAATATTGACAATAAGAGAAATGGTCACCAAAGAGGTAGAAAAGACCCCATCATATTTTGATTTCGAGAGTGAAATGGATAAGATAAAAATTTTGGTACCATTTAATGAGTTGATCAGGAACATCGAATATAGAAATAAGATCATCAAGATGCTTATAATGGGGCAGACCTCTGATACCCTAAATATACAATATGATCACCCAAATATCCTATTCGGGCCAAGAGTGGAAGAAGGTAGTGAAAATGAAGAAGTCCCTCCCTTTTATGTCAGTTTGAAAATCCATAACATGATTCTACACAATGCTATGCTGGATTCTGGAGCTTCACAGAACCTGATGCCAAAGGTAGTCATGGACCAATTAGGTCTTGAGGTCACAAGGCCTTACACATATCTATTCTCCTTCGATTCAAGAAAGGTAAAATTCCTTGGCATGATCAAAGACATGGTCATTTCTTTGGCACAAATTCTAGCAAAGAACATGGTGATGGATGTAGTGGTTGTTGATATTCCTCCAAAATTTGGTATGTTGTTGTCCAGATTATGAGCTGCAAAATTAAAGGGAACCCTCTAGATGGACATGTCTTATGATACTTTTCCTATATTTGGTCATGACATAAGATTGTACAGGGAGGTTTTTCTTAAATATATGGTCAACAATAAATCACAGACCAACAATCATCCTATATATCCAGTGGAGACTAAATTAGGATCTTCCATCTTCTTCAATGACCTGTGCTCTGAGGAAGAACAAACATAAGTCGTTTTGGCTGAGAAGGATGAGCTTAAGGGGAAAATGGAAGAACTTTTAGAGCCACAAGATAATGCAGAAGACTAGTTGTGGAAGATGAATTTCGATGGAGCTACTTGTAGAGAAGTAGCTGGAGCTGGAGTCTAGATCAACCATCCCAAAGGAGATGTGAAATTGTGTTCCTACAAACTTGTTTTTGAATGCACTAATAACATGGCCGAATATGAAGTGCTAATATTGGGATTAAAAGTTTTAGATGAACTAAGTGCCAAAATAATTGTTGTACATGGAGATTCTAAGCTAATTATAAATCAAATCAAAGGCATCTACCAAGAAAAACAACCCATATTGAGGGCTTATAGGAATCTGGTGCTAGAACTCCTTGAGAAATTTGAAGAATGCAATTTATTGACCATCCCAAGAGAGAAGAATCAGATTGCTGATGCTCTGGCCACTTCCACGGTAGTTTTAAGAGTCCCTATTTTCCCTGAGAAAAGCTACAAGGTAGAAGTAAAATATAGGCCAGTAGTACTAGAAAATATGAAGCACTCGAAGGTTTTCAAAAATGACAAGTAGATAGAAAGCTTCCTAAAAATGGAGAACGAGTTCGAGAATTTGAACATTGACGATGAATATTGTGTTGAGGAGGTAGATGCAGCTGCTTTCATGAAAGAAGGATATTTCAACAATCATATCACTGGTAGAGATATCATGCAACTGAAGAGTAATATCATTCCCAAGGGTCTGGTTCCATTAGAGAAACTTTTTGATAATAATGATGTATCCAGAATCTCGAAGATCACAGTAAATGAAGGGGACGTAGAATATTGCAATATCGAAACTCCAGAAGACCCAAAGATCGTGAAACTGTCTAGGAAGCTCAACCCTAAAATCAGAGAAAGGTATGCCAAATTAATGAAAGAATTCCCTGATATTTTTTCCTGGAGCTACGATGATCTAAAATCCCATGATACCAATATAATCCATCATGTTATCCTAATTAAAGAAGACCACAAGTCATTCAAACAAAAAATAAGAAGAATAAATCCTTTATTGTTACCATTGATAGAGAAAGAAGTGAAAAAATTGTTTGAAGCAAAGATCATAGTGTCCCTGAGATTCTCCAAATGGGTAGCCAATCTAGTACCAGTTAGAAAAAAGAGTGGAGAAATCAGGTTGTGTGTCGACTTCAGAAACCTAAATAAAGTATCCCTTAAATACAACTACCCATTGCCTAAAATGGATCACATTTTACAGAAGGTGGTAGGATCCCAGAAGATGTCAATGTCAGATGGTTTCTCGGGATACAATCAGATCATGGTACATCCTAACTATCAAGAAAATACAACATTCACCACACCTTGGGGAACATTTATGTATGCTAAAATGCCATCTAGACTCATGAATGCAGGGAAAACATTTCAAAGGGCCATGGATATAAATTTTGCATATGAAAAGGATAAATTCATTGTTACATGTCTGGATGACATTATGGTATATTTTGCCTCAGATGAAGAACACATCAAGCATCTCAGGAGGGCATTCGAAAAGTGCAGAAAGTTTGCCATATCCTTGAATCCGAAAAAGTCAAATTTTTCCATGGAAGAGGGAAAAATCTTAGGGCATATTATTTCAAAGGAAGGGATAAAGGTAGACCCCAACAGAGTGGAGGGAATCCTGAAGATTGGCATACCCAGAAGCAAAAAGGAGGTACAATCTTTCCTGGGCAAGGTAAATTTTCTGAGGAGATTCATTCCTAATTTAGTTGAAACCATAAAACATATCACCAACATGTTAAAGAAGGGAAATGAAATCAAGTGGGTCCTTGGGTCTAGAAAATCCTTTGAAGACATCAAAGTAGCATTAACAAAGGCTCCTGTGCTAGCCAGTCCAAATTTTGAGAAAGATTTTATACTATTCTCTTTTTCTTCTGAGCATACAATTGCAGGAGTATTACTTCAGAAGGATGATCGAAAAATAGAGAAACCCATATCATACTACAGTAAGACATTGAGAGATGCTGCTCTGAAATACGACATCATGGAGAAGCAGGTGTATGCTTTGGTCAAAGCATTGAAGGAATTCGGGGTTTATATTCTACATTCACATACCACTGCTTATGTCCCAATCAACTTAGTAAAAGACATCTTAGCACAACATGATCCTGAAGGAAAGAGAGGAAAATGGATTACAATACTGTTGGAGTATGACCTAGAAATCAAACTCACGAAATTGATCAAAGGACAAGGGCTTGCTAGATTGATGGCATAAATGAACTATGAACTCCTGTGAATAAATTTCACTGGAGGTATATCAGGGAGTACAACAGATCAAGAAAAGGTGACTCCATGAGTGTCTAAAAAATTTCTTGTTTCTACCTGGTATGCAGATATTATCTTTGTGTTAAATAATCTACAAGCTCCACCTAAGTATAGAAAAACAAAGGCCAGATTTCTAAAACTGAAAGCCGCAAATTTTTGTATAGTAAATGAATTATTGTACTGGAAATACTCGGGAGGGATTTTCTTGAGTTGTTTGATAGAAGAAGAAGAAGAAAATACCACCAGGGAGTTCCATAAAGGCGACTGTGGAGGTCACCATTATTGGAAGACGACTAAGCACAAAATTTTGAGAGCCGGATTTTACTGGCCAAGTATTTTCCTTGATGTTTACAAAGAAGTATCAAAGTGCCACAAATGTCAAATCTTCGATGGGAAAGGAAAATTGCAGTCTCTGTCATTGAAACCCATTTCAGTAGAATCTCCTTTTAGACAATGGGGCCTAGATTTTATAGGAGAAATACACCCACAGTCCTCGGCTCAACACAAGTGGATCCTAACTGCAATGGATTATTTTACTAAGTGGATTAAGGTTGTTCCTACTAGACAAACCACATATGACGTTATCATTCGATTCATAGAAGACAATATCCTGTCCATATTCAGATGCCCGGTCAAGATTATAACAAACAATGCGACGAACTTCAAATCCAAAAAGTTGGAAAAGTTCTGCAGTCATTACAACATCACCCTTGGCCATTTTACATCATACTAACTGCAAGGAAATGGATTGGTCGAGTCTTCAAACAAAAGCTTGGTCAAGATTATCAAAAAAATGTTGTAGGAGAATAAAAAAGCGTGGCACAAAAATCTCATTCATGCACTATATCTCATTCATGCACTATGGGCTGATAAGATATCCCCGAAGAGATCTATTGCCACATCTCCTTTCCAAATCGTTTATGGTATAGAGGATATTTTTCCTACTGCATTGGGATTTCTGGTGATGAATTTGTTACAGGAGAAAGAAGAAGAAATGAATGTTGGTCGGAGAAGGGAGGATGAACTCATCAATGTACAACAGACCAAAGAGAGGGCCTTCAATAATGCCCAGTTATGTCAAGACAATATCAAAGAAGCTTTCTATAGATGTACCAAATCATATGACTTCCAGCTCGAAGACTAGGTACTGATATGGGACACCAGGAATGAAGATAAAGGTAAGCATGGGAAATTTGATCACCTGTGGCTGGGCCCGTTAAAAATCACATCTTACCATAGGATCAATGATTATTTGTTAGAAGAAAGAGATGGAAAACTCACTAGAGGAGGGCCTGTGAATGGCAGGTTCCTCAAGCATTACATTGTTTTAAAAATCATCACCCCACCATTCATTGTACATAGTTTCTTTGTATTTTTCCTTCACGTATGAAAGACAAAATAAAAACAGCATGGTTGAAGCCCGAGGTGAAGGCCATGAGCTGTGATGAGTATGTTTGGAGTTTGTGAATAAAGGAAAAAGGATTCAAATCACACACATGAGATTACAGCCCAATGGGTAGGCACTTAATCTACAATTCTTTGCTACCTCGCAGGGAGGATAACATCCCCAGTTGGAGCCAATGTTATCACCATAATATTTTCTGGATGGTATCCGAGTTTAAAAATATTAGTGAATGATTATATCTCCATAGAGATATGGTAGATCAGAAGACCCCGCTATATCTGGTGACATACAAACAAAATAGCGGAGATGAAAAGAGAAAAAATCAGCGGACCATCGATCCTGAAAGCGGCCCGGATTAACGACTGAGGCGCGCATCAGAGATTTAACTAAAATAAAGGCTAAGATATCGAGGGAAGGTCAGGGAAAATAGTAGTAGTCTCATTACAAGACTCATGGCACCCGTAGAGGTACATCGGAGGAAAAATAAGTCTAACTAATACCACTTCCTTCAATCCCCCGATGCTAAAGCCGTCAGGCAAATGTGGACCGTAGATCCTGAAGTAGCCTGGATCAATGGCTGAATTTTATATCAATGATTAAAACATAAAAAAGATTAATTGATCAAGGGCAGGCCAGGGAAAACTACCATGGTATAAATCATGGATGCGTGGTGCCCTCAAAGTCACGTCGGGGAGAAAGGCGATTCACTTGAAATTGTTTTCTCCAACCCCCGATGCCAATAGATACCTATAAAATGAGGAATCCCCCAGAATTATTCTATGACAATTCGAAGCCTTCGAACATTCTAAAACTTGGCGCGAATCTTCTAGTTGAATTTCAAATCTTAGAACCAAACCATGGCTTCCAGTCCTGTCATTTTATCCATAGATGAACAAGATATCTCCTCAAGGGAGGAAGCCCTAATTGATATAGATTTTGACGTTTTCGACACAGAGATAACAGTCTCACTTGTTTCTGTGTCTAGATCAAATTTGTTCGACAATGTTGGAATGCGCATACCTTTCCTCGAAGTGGCTCAAGCCTCCATCCTCCCTTAAGTCGTAGAAATGGTCTTTCCATTCCCCGAATTTGTGAGCTAGTGTGCAGAGCGATATTCTCAGGGATAAAGAGTCATTTTAAATAAATTAGGATATGAAGTTTTGTGTAAAGTAGATAGTCCATCACTCTGGCATGCTCTTAGTGTACCAAACAACTCCCCCACGGTGTCAGAGCCCTTTGAAGAACAAAGAACGATCACAATTTATAGAGAATGTCTGCCCAACGTTAAAACCTTATTTTTGCAGACCATAGTCAAGCCTGAACATCATTCAGAGAGTCTGTCGTTACCTGCCAGTGTAAGCGTTATGATTGTCTAATTCCAGTGGGCTTGTTCCCTACTAAGTCAAATTTTAGGGTTAGATAATGACAAGTTTGTGGTGGAGGTCATGTTAGGTTTCTTGTTGGTTTGTTTTCTGTCTGTTCAGTCAGTCTGTGTCAGTTTTGACGAATTTATCGCAGAGAATATGCATCAACAACTAGTCAACTTTAGCTCATTGAGACACTTCAGATACTTCACACACTTTTTGAGGATGTTTATGGAATCCAAAAAAACTAAATTTCCTGAGATGACTTTTATTTCAACCGAGTGCAAAAGGATCACCATGCTCATCTCCATCAACAAGATTATGTCCAGGGTACACAGTCTCATTTTTGGTTCATATCTACCGAGATTTCTGGAAGAGATGAAAATCTCACTACAGCCAAATCCAAAGAGCATGGTAGGAGATTGGGTGTTGTTCACACAATCTACTATGATTTGGGTATATGGATACCAAGAAGGACCTTATCTTTTACCAGTTTTTCTGACGCCTAGGGTATTTTCTTTGCAATTAATATAAGACAAAGAATTATCTGAGATACTGAGCATTTTCTGAAAGCGCACAAGGCTTATAATCTAAAATTTCCTTTCATGGTGGGTCCCTTTGTGGTGAAGAGTAAGTCATATTTTCCCCAGATTAAATCCAAGCTTAGTAAATTTGGTTTCACACAGTTGCAAGGGAGAAAATATGATCCACATCAGATCATATCAAAGAGGAGAATGACCAGTAGACAAGGTCCCTATGAACATGAACACGTCGAAGGATTCGATAAGTTGACCAATCTAGAGACTTGTGTAGACATGGAGGTCCTCATACAACAAGATCAAATGAGACAAACAGAACCAACTCGTCAATCGAGCCTAGCGCAGAAACCTTCCCCTAAGTTGGTTATCAAAGCTCCTAAAATGAGTGTTTACAATAAGAGGAGAAGTTTATAAGAACTAGATACCAGTAGCTAGCAAGATACTCTCAAAAGTATGAAAATCACATCATCATCTCAAGTAGTTGACCTGGAAGAAGAATATCCCAAAGGAAAAACATGCATGGAAATGCTAGAGGCTACAACCAAGAACGAAGAAACCAATACAGAAAACAGGCTAGAAAACGAAAGCAGCATGAAGGTCTTTAGAAGCAAGAAGTACATATTTGGCTAGACACCTGGGGCAGTGTATCAGTCCAAAGGAGATTTGATAAATCAATATCCTATGAAAGGAAGTATAGAAAATAGTGAAATAAGAGATCTTTTACCTGAAGTAGAAATAACTTCTCAACACAACGCTTACTTATTCTCAGTCAGGGATGTGGAGAAAAATGCATTTAACATTGCACTGGATGATGATGATAAAGTCTTTGAGATCAATGTGCACTATGAAAATATTTCTTCCCCTGACAAAGTAAAGTTTCATAGGAATTTGAGTGACATGTTATATTCTTATTATCTAAGCTTGACACTAAAGGTTGCAAGGTTAACAACATACGCGTCAAAACTATATGGACAACTAAAACATGAAAAAGTGTCCAACAAAGCTTGGATGACACAAGTGAAAAAACTAGAGTATGAAGGTTCCCAGGGGTTGAAAGATTCTTTGGATGATTAGGACAAGATGATCCAAAGTCTAAAGAAAAGGATGAAGATGTCACCTACAGATCATCCACATACAACATAATTGGTTGCATTGGAATAGGAGAAAGAATTATTCAGAGAAGAGGCACTTGATTACAAGGCTAAACTGTTGCAATTGGAGAAAGAGAAAGAGGATTGGTCACTGGCACAGGTGGAAACATAACACATGGTAGTTATTATACTTGCAAATACAGAGGCTGGATCAAGCACCGAGGGGTTAGTCCAAGATATGCCCCAGGTAATCTTAAAAACAGGTGAGATCAAGAATCTCAAAGAGAACATGGAAAAGTGGAAGCAGAAGATGAAAGTGAAGGATGAAAAGATAGCTCAACTCCACAGAGAAAATCAAGATTTGCAGGAGAGAGTGAACAAGCTAAGAACCAAGTTGAAGGGCAAGACATTATTGCAGGGATCCAACCATGTAAATTGGGATGTTATTGCTATGGAGGTTGCTAAATTGAGGGTTTATCTGAATTTTATCGATGACAAAGATAACATGGTTGTCACAGCCCCAAAAAAATGTGTTGTTGTAAATGAAAATTAGCAAAGAAACACTCAGAGTGGGACCAAAATGCTATTGATTTACTAAATGTTATACCAATTGTTGAACTTCAAATTATTGGTGTGAAAGATAGGACTGCATTGATCATTTCAGCCAAAAGGATCATTGCTACGCATAACTTACTCGGATCATTCCAGAACAAAGCTTTGTAAATGGAATACAACATATAGGAGTTTAAAAACGCTTTTGAAGTTTTTTTCATCAAAGTCCTTCCATCGTTTTGGGATGGTAAAGGATCGTTATATAATCAATTAGACTATCACTCTCTCCTCATGCAATGCAAAAAGGATCATTCTAAGTTCGAGGATATGGAAGAAATTCTGAAAGGTCCGATTCTGGTGGAGCATTTGGCTACAAATTTCAAAATTTTAAACAAGTTTAAAATAGTGAAGGTCAACATGCCAACCATGTCCTATGCTGCGTGCATTGACTTGTAGATTCTGATTACAGAATTCGCTCTGATCCCTAATGGAAATAAATCGTGTGGTTGGGTAAGACAGAGTGAAACGTTCCCAGAACCAACAGATGATCTCCAGGTGTCACCAATTTTGCAGATATGGCGAAATATTAGAGCGAGAAAGATGGCGCAGAAGAAGTCAGACAGTCAGATAAATTGTTCATGATTTTGAAACGTTTTCTTTTGATAATTACTGTAAATCATTTCGTATATCGAAACTGTCAGTTGAAACTGTTATTGAAGCTGAAATGTTTCAGTTTCGATTGTTTTTTATCAAATTGTATAAGTACTAAGAGACTTGAATTGATTAATTTTGGAAGAAGTGCAAGAGCGCCTTTTTGGTTGTATCAGACTCTATTTGTAAATTTTTTGAATCTAAATTGAATATAAATGTAGAAGATTTTGAAGTCTCTATGAAAAGATTCTAACAGGTGGTGATATGAGTTTTGTTTCCCTTCATCATATGTATTTCCTGTAACCTGTCATGTCATTTACACATTCTTCTGTTTAAATTGGAGAGTTTAAAGGCCCATAATTCATCTTGCGATGCTCTTGGCTTAAGAAATTCAAAATATGTGAAAGTCTTCTTAACTTATTCAGAATTCATTTTAGTAATGCTTTGATGCAGTTATTTTTTCTCTTTATCTTCCTACACTCTTTTTAAATTTAAGAATAACTCATATAAATTGCCTCATTTAGCCTTTGTCCTCTGGAGAGTTATATCAGTCGATACATTGTTTCTATTCACTTTCAGATTTTTGATTCCATAGCCCATAATGTTCCTCCCCTTCTTTGCCAACAACTTTATAAAAACCCCCAAAAAGACCAAATCTAGCCACTAATTTCCATAGATATACCCAGTGACATGAGAGAGCCCTCTCTGAGTTGAGAAGGCTAGTGCTTCAGCTCTAAAGCTGGTTGAAACAGTTACCTCTGTTGTTTTTCTATTCAGCCAGACAAAATTTACAGAGTGCTAACAAAGTCTACATTGAACAACTAGAAGGATTTCAATTGTCAGAGAACACAGATTATGTGTGTAAATTAAATAAGGCCTTGTATGGTCTAAAACAGGCTCATAGAACATGGTACTCTAGACTAGATAAGTATCTACAACAGGCATGGTGTCGGGTTATGAAAAAGGTACAAATATCTTCCTTTTTCCCACAGTTTATGATATGATTTTGATTGATTCTTTAGATAGTTAGGGATAGATAGGAAAGAATATGATTAGTATGTCTCTTAGGGTTGTTATTTGTTAAGCCCTAATATTGGCTCATTACCCCTTAATTGGGGCATATTAGATTAGTAATGCTATTTTATTTATGTTGGATTTAGGCCATTAGTTGTAATTTAGATTAGTAATGTTATTTTATTTATGTCGGCTTTAAGCCATTATTTGTAATTATACCTCCTAGTCTCCTATATATACCAAGGATACATTTTCATTTTGAATCATCTTGTACTTGAACATTTAAGTGGG
>SNQJ01S0209943.1:0-14129 GCA_010110895.2 Picea sitchensis
ACCTTACATTGAATGACCTCCACTATTATCACTATGGGCCCTCTGGGCCCCCCCACTACCTCTCTAGCTACCTTACATACACTCACAGAATATTGCGAAAAGTGGAAATTTGCATAAGATACTAGTTTCTGGGCCATTACTTAACCGTTTGACTACCCATAGCCATCCACACCAACCGTTACTATCTCCTTTGGCCTATAAAATAATGGCTTGGGGTCCTATGTCAAAGAGGAAGCACGCGATCAAAGAAACTCTACCCATTTTATCAATCCCCCATTGCCCCAATTGCAAAGCCCTTTACCATTTCCCTAAGACAGAACTGAAGAAGAGGAGAAGACGTGGAAGCAGTTGGTGCATGGTGAAGAGGATCCCAGGAACAATTTCGAGGAGCAATGTCGGTCTCATGTTGTAAGTGACTTTTTGTGATATTAATATAAATAAGTACTTTTTCCGTCCCGCCAAATGACGTATTAAACTTATATGATTTGTTTAAATTTCTTGTTTATGATGTCTAACCCACTAATCCATATGTACAATGCATGCTTGTAGTTTCTTGTTTGTCTTTTGATGAATGCAGGTCAGCCTTGGGAGGATATTTGCAGTCAAGAAACAACCAAGTGCAAAGGGATCGACACCGGATGCAGAGTTTAAGGTAGGACTACTGGATCCCTTTCTCTTGTCTTTTATGTATGATTGTGGGGTAATGTTGGGATAGTGATTAAAAGTAGGAGACTTTAGACAATTTTCTCTACCTACACTTTATACCCTTGGTGTAGTCTGTAGAGGGGTTTTCCCGCTATAGCACAACTTCAATGCCATCATTAATTCAGAACTATCTGACCCTTCACTATATAATTTCCAAAATGGTAAAAGTTGTTTTTGATTTGATTTGATTTGATTTTGTTATATATTAAGATTTATTTTGATTTTCTTTGTTAATATAAGACTAGCTACAAAATCTCACGATTATGTAGCCAGTCTATTTCTGAATGTTAGTTGGCATTATTTTCTTAATATCATTTTTTTGTTGTTGTCTACAGGAAAATGATAATTATGGTGCTATTTACATGGAGAAACCATCTTGGATCATGCACTGTATAGTTCAATAGTTTCTTTTTTTATTTGATAAAAACTTTGTTATTATGTAATAAATTTTGATAAACCAATTCCTACAGGAATGGTTTCATGTTGTACTATTTTTGTAAAAAAATCTATTTTTTGGGGGGATTGCACTCTATCTTGCATGATAAGAGTTGGTTAATCCAAAACTAGTTTAAATAGTGATCACTGTTAGAGGTGAAGACAACTTTTGTTGGGATACTTTATGGACATGTGATTTTGAGAACTAATATGGGGAAGATATTCACCATTGGCTTTAGACCTGTGTGATGCTTATTCCATTATGTTCTTTTATTGTCTTGGTTTTATGAAATATTATTATGTTTGATGCAACTTTAGCCTTATAATCATATAGTGTTTTATATTGTTAAGTATTTAGATGTTGTCTATAATTTGTTATTCCATTTTTATATCTGTGATTAATCAGTCATTTGATTATTATTGATTTATTCTGGATATTAAATGATGGATATTATTAATCCTTTGAATTGAGTTTCTTTTCATGCTAAGTGTTGATTATCATAAGATCACCAAATCTTTACATTTATCATTCTGTTGTTATATTCTCACTCCAACACATCTTTGAATTTATTCTAGGAGTATTCACATTGTTCTATCATAGGTTTCCCTCACATGCAAGACAATTAGGAGCTCAAATTACCTAGGAAGATAAACTCAGTTTAATTGATTAGTTATAGGTTAGTCTTTGTGTTATTTAGTTTAGTTATTTATCAATTAAATAATGATTACATGAATTATCTTTGACTATTTATGTATCGTTGTTTTAGTTGCATTTTCTTCTTCTTATTATTTTTTAAACATTCAAAAAGAAAATAGTAAATGTATGTGCTTTATTTATCTCTTTTAGAAACACTTTTAAGAACATCCATTTCGCAAGAATTCAAGTAAACCTTGCAAGCTGTACATAAATTGTTTATAATCACATATACATATTCATGCTTTTTATTTGAACACTTGTAATTAGTAAACTTATATTCTTAGTATCATATCTTTTTAGATTAGTTTTTTTTTTTTTTTTTTAGGAATTTAGTTGGCCAACAGAGCCATTAAACCCGTTGGGTCATTTCATTCCAAACGACTTGGGTTATTTAGACAACCCCGGTCCATATTTGACCTTCCAGTTGACGGTGTTTCTCTGCTCGATAACACCTGACAGATCTAAGGTCAGGGAATAGATAACCTTACCTGAACTAGAGAAGGGATAACCTTACCTTCTAGCTATCTTTGTTGAGGGGAAGAAAGAGTATTTTAGGACCGTACCTGAGCTATGTAAGCGATAACCTGACTTTCTAGCTAGCGATTTGAGGGGAAGAAATATAGGGCTTTCTCGACCAAAATGAGGGAAAGGGGCCTGCACTGGTCAACCCAGTACCGTCAACAAGGAGTTGTCCTCAACTCTTCTGATCACCACTCTTTAGACCTCCTTCCATTGTATCAGATTAGTTAATGATAACTTCTTCGATATGTATTAGAGAAGTTAGTTCCTAGGCCGTCGATTTCGATTTTCAAAGCCTAACATCTAGCCTTTCGCCTCCGATTTTTTACCAAGGTGCTTAAGCATTGTCTACTTTCAGTATTTTTTGTTGCATGTAGACTGGTACATCAAATATTTTTAATTATGTCAAAAAATTATCTTTTTGGCAGGTACAAACATGTCACCAAGGAAGAAGACGAAATGAAAAGCATCCAGAGTTGAAGCCTTTGGTAGCTCCCAACAAACAAAAGAAGTGGATATTATCAAGGCTACATATGAAGATACATATAGATTAATAGAAAATGATGGAGAGACTCTGAAATGGGGAGAATTTTACTACATGTTTAAGAATTCAAATTTATATACAAAAGAAGAATATCTAGATGAAATTTAGGCATTTAGGAATATCAAAAAATCAGGAGTCTTCAGGGTGGAAGCACACCCAACAACATTCCCATGTGTAGACGCAATTTCATGGATTTTGAAGAATCTATATTGTAATAGCAAGATTTTCCTCACCCCATGCAACTTGATTAGAAGGCCTTTTCCATTTCCCTATGCAGACTTGAAGTCCCCTTTTTCACTTCCCAAAGCTAAAAATCATATTTTTCCACATATACGCTCCCTATCAGTTATGCAACATTTGTATATGCAGGTTGCACCATTACAACTCGTATGCATCGAGATTTGTGACCAAAAATTAAAAATTGTGTCAGGTTTCCATGTCACGTCACAAGATACATGATCCTTGACCTTCCATATACTGGAAACATTCGGAATCGACCTTTCAGTTCCATTTGAAGGCTATAAATGGGCCATATCCAATATTTGGAAAGAGGAGAAGAAGTCAAATCTTGAGAGCAGAGTTACTCTGGATAAATTATTCACTTCATATTGAGTCTGCATCCCTTTGTCCTTTTAAGTATGAACACATTGTTCATCCCCCAAGCTCTTCCATATTTGATGGAGAACCTCATTGTCTCTCTTATACGAGCTTGCCTTTGGTGGAGGATTGAAGTGGTGGAGGCCCAATTGGAAGGGAATTGGTTTCTCAGTTTCAAGACTTGTCGACATGAAAGTTTGTCATTCATACACTTTTGTTGATCATATTTTAATATAAATACTCTTTCTCTTCTAATTAATGTCTTGCAAATATTTGAATTGTTATTCCATGGGCATACTTGTTATGAATATTGATGGATTATGCTATTATATGTGCTAAATTTATATATTATCACCAAATGCTTGTGTATCTTGGTTGTTGAGAACAAGTTGTAGGTATATAGCTTTGAGTCAAGTGCTCAATGATGGTCTTCTTCGAACGTCCAGATGAGGTAGGCTCTTTATCTTGTCTTGTTATCATATTTGTTTATATAGCATACTTGAGACAGAATTTGATTTATGTAGTCATTCCATCTGTTGTGGTTTACCTCATGCCATAGAGTGATTTTCCTTGTAACAAAATTGGCAACCATATTGGGGATTGAATATTCTTTTTGATGTTTGAAATGTTTTTCTCCTTGTATTGCCTAAGTTTCTCCTTAGAATGTTTTTCTCTTTAGATTTTCTGAGTTTCTCCTTAGAAATTTTTTCTCCTTAGATTACCTGAGTTTCTCCTTAGATTTCATGAGTTTCTTCTTGGAATGTTTTTCTCCATAGAATGTTTTTGGGGTTAGCCTAAGTTTCCTTGTCATTTGATTGCTTGACAACCTATTTTCATTTTGAGTCTAAGTTTCTTGGCCTTATCGTTAACCTGGCAGTGTTTTAATACATATATGTGGTTTTTCCCTTGACAAGCGCATACATATGCAATCTGTCATTCTATAGGGCGCGTACATATGAATTTGTTTCTTAAACAATCATGTACATCAATTTGTTTTTCTTTATTGTTGAGTTTGGTGTTTTCTGGGTAAGTTTTGATGGTTTCTGAGTCTTCTTGGGTCTCTTTCATAACTGTTGAGTGCCTGCATAGTGATAAGAAACCTTTCTTTGGTTAAATTTTTGGGCAGTTTTTCTTTCTCATCATCTTTTTCATTGGTTATCCTTGTATCTTGGGCTGAGTGTTTGCTTCTTGATATCCTTCTTGGTTTGTCTCTTTTTTCTTACAGTAGGGTCTATATATCAAGTTGTTGTTCAACCCTTGCATTTTCATTTCTTTGTATTGAAAATACAAAAAATATACATTTTGCATTATGGAATTTGATCTTTTGGGTTCTTATTATTGATATTGATACATGTATGAAAAAAATGCATCTTATTTGAAATTGCAGAGATGAATTGAAATTTGCATTTTCAATAGCTTATCATTTTTTGAGAATTGAAGTTTAGGACTTAGATTTATGTTCATATTCATTTATTTTACTTGTTGAGTCATAACATCATCAGTTTCACGACCACATATTTTGAGTAAACAAATCCACTAAAAGTAACGCTGATTAATTTAAAATTGATTAGAAATGATTTTATTTTTTAGGGTACACAAACTAACTTAAGATATAGAGCCTTAGAATAGGATTTTGTGAGTAAACTTCTCCAAGGATATTAAAATCAACATGTGTCTGACTAAGGGGGTAGTGAAATCCATTGTATAATTGGTGATGTAAGGAGGCTCCGCTCACACCATAGTTAGGCAAGAGGTCGCACAGAGTTGGTTGCAGAGATATCCCTATAATACCTTCTTAGCATCAAAGATATTTCTGGGGATCTATTTGTATATGGGGGTCTTTCTTGTAAATGTGTTGAACCTACACATAATAGATCTAGCTAGAAAATACTACACACATTTGCAAAGAGAAATTGAGAAAGAATAAGCAAGATAGAAAGAATGGAAGAATTCTCATTAACCGTATTCCACACTCAAAGAGTGAACAATTTACAATATATATAGGATAAATGAGTAACTAATGAGCCACATTGGTGGTCTAGATTGATCTGGACACACACCAACAGTTACGGGAGTGAACTACCACCTAGTCTAGTCTCTCAGGCAGTTACGGGAGTGAACTGCCACCTAGTTGAGTTAACTAGTCAACTAGTCTTCAATTAACTGAATGAACAAAGAGTAGTGAGTTGGTGATGATCCCAATGTTTCATGGTGACAAAAGCAATGCAACATCTAAACTCAACTCAACTAGTCTAACTGAAGTGTCAACTGAAAGAGAATATTCTCCAGGTGGAATATTCTCCCCTAAAATATAGGAGACTGGATAATGACTAATTATGACTAATAAACAAGGAATAACCTTGGGAAAAATAAACCCTAGGTGTGTGTGAAGTAACTCCAACATTGCTAGTACCTTTACCTCTGTACAAGGAGGTAGTCCGCTCAACATTTAGGGCTTCGTTACCACCTTACATATGATGGACATGACTTACGACTATTTTCCTCCACATTGGTTATATCATGGTGTATTTATTTGCTTGACATAGGTAGCCACAAAGGTTACTTGGGGTTATGCAGTTACCTAAGTTGAATGGGGTTGGATGACACACAACCTTTATGGAGTTTCCTCTTTGGGGGGATCGGCCGACTCGTTGTTAAGCCAAGAGGAACCATATATGGCGGTTCCTAGCTACCTATGATCTTTGAAGGGAGTCTTAGGCCCCTCTTGGAAGGAATACCTACTTTAGTGAGGGAGGTCCCTTTCATCCACTTTATTCTGTTTGTGTGCATATTGGACTTTTTTAATATTTTGGTGTGCTCTTTGATTGTTAGTTAGCCTTAGGATTTTGTTTTTATATCTCAAGTCTTGAGTCGCCATGGAGCCAAACCCGCTTCCTCGAGGGTCTCACCATTTTTTTGAATTTACCACCACATCTTGAGTCTTTTTCTTATAGGGAGTAAAGTTCCTCAGCCCACTGAGGTACAGCACCCTGTACCTCACCTGATTTGTGATCAGCACAAAATATGATGCGGGTGGGGTCATACGTATGGGAGTTCTTCAGCTCCCATACCCACCATAGTTAATGGAACTCCTTCCACTACTTCAACCACTATGGTTGTAGTGTGGTCATCCATCATCTGGTGTCAGGTCTCAGGTCTAGTCTCCATCCCTATGGCCTCTAGACCTTTCTCTTATGGTATGTCAGATCTCACATCACAATTTCATCCTCCATTCCAGCAACTAATACAAATCCTAGTATTGGACTTGAGGGCATGGCTCCTACATATTCCAATCTCGTTTGGTGGTGCTCATATTCCACAACTCCTATGGTTGGGAAGCCAACCTTCTTTTCACCCTAGGTCTAATACTATTCTTAATGCTCCTATATGGAGTGGTAAAACTGGTGGAAAAGATGTTTCTTATGTTCCATAATTTAAACCTACCTCATACACAGAGAGATTGCAGGCAAATCCACCTCTATATTTCCAGATTTCCAGAGGTGGGTTTGCCACTGAAACCTGTACAGGAGGGCTACTCAGGTTGAGTGTCCCCACAACCCTCATTATAACATTCCTACCATAATTGTTGCTAACCAACCCCTTATGAATTAGTTTGGAGGGTTTTATAATCCTGAACAAAGTCATGGTGCATCTTAGAACCATGGATGGGATGCCATTCCCTAGAATCAATATTATTTCGAGAGCTTGGGGCTATGGCTACAACCCATCTGCTTTTGGACATGCTTAATTTTCCAGAATTTTCAATATTAATGAACGACTGGTCGTCATGACATGCCCCTCGTCCCATAAGATTCCTTCCCTTGATATTCCAAAATTTGAGGAAAATAATGGCGAGGATCCTGATGATCAAGTCACTACTTTTCATCTTTGGTGGTCTTCCAATTTATAATGGCGATTCTATTTGTTTTAATATTGTTTCAATGCACCCTCATTGGGGTTGCTGTGAAATGGTATATCGGGCTACCTAGGGGGGTCATACAGAACTTTTAATCATATTTTTTTTAGTCTTCCTCAACCACTTCTAGATGTTGGTTCATTACGATGTTGGAATAGAACTTCTATAGGCCCTCACAGGAAAACTCACCCATATCTTGGACATCAAGAGTGGCGTGAACAAAAGAGTTGATCCAACATTTCTCTAGAGGTTCTATTGGAATGGTTTCTTAAATCCCTATTGCCTTATATTTCAAATGATGTTTCTACATCTAGGGTAAAATCTGAAGAATGCAAAATTTTTAAATCCCAGGTTAGGTATCATATACTCAATCTAGTGGCCTCTGAGAATTCTTCCCTATGAGATAGAGGTCAAACTATGAACCTAGACAAAATCTCGGGCCTCATGCCGATGGTATCATAGGCTCTGCAAATGATAATTTTGCATACTTGGTGACGAACCAATTGAAAGAGTTGTCTCTAAAACATTTCTCCTGGGAGGCTTCGTCTTTGTCCTCCACTCCCACTCAGTCATAAAACATGCATTTTGTACAATCATCGACCAAACCAAATGGTAACCAAAAACCAGGAGGGAATAAAAATAAAGGACTTGGTAACAATCGTAAGGGTGGGTGGAATAATAATAATAATAAACCAAGGACAAAATACTAATAATGTTAGATTTAATAACAAGGATGGTGAGGGTAAGAAAGAAGGCGAAAGGCGAAATTACCTTGTAATCTTTGTACAATTGATCACTTTACCCACTTGTGCCCCAAACTTGAGGAAGCCATGAGGCTCTTATCTCAATCGTCTATTGTGCTAACTAATCCTTTTCCATATAACCAACACATAGCCAAGCTCCTCTAATGTCGTAAATGTGACAAATGGGAATCAAAACCCACCATTGTATGAAGGTGACCGTCTATGTGTAAATATGGTCAATTCTCAGTTTAATGTAGCCACATGGTCTCACAATTACAACTCTTCATAGGTTGTTCCAGGTCTAAATTCTCCCCCTCCTCCAAATTCCTTTACTTGGGATAGAAATAAAGGGCCTACGCCTGCATTATTCTGGAAGGAGTACTCAAACACTCTACACACAATCATAATTCTAGATTCACCCAAAACTACTCTATTGTCAAGGATCGTTAAAACCCCTTGTCGATGTCGGCTTTGGAGGTGCTCAGATGTGTCCTTCACAGAGGAGTGTAATGCCAGGGAGTTTTATCCTTATGTAAGAATTAATACTCTGGTGTTACTCTACTTCAAGGGTTTTCTCTACATCTTTTGTTTATTTTTTCTATTGAATGGTTTATTATTGGTCTTATTAGAAGTTTATTTCTGGATCTAGTGTTGGTACTGTATTTTGGTATTGAGCTCTTCCTTGGACAAGAAGGGGAGTATTTTTAGGTTATTTTTGCATGTGTAATATACCTAGGGAGGTATGGGAGATACCTAATTATAATGGGGGTTAGATACTATTAGTAGAGGCTATTCAATGTAAAGATTGGAATAGTTCCACCATGGTATTAAATAATGCCCAGAATAGTAGTTACATATACTAAATGGGTAGTTATAAATAATAAATGGACTTTCTAGAGTATACCTACTCTAGAATGTTCTTAGGTGGATTGGTATAACTACATAAAGGGGTTCAAACATTTTAATGGGGAGTATTTTATTGGGAGGCGTGTAGCTCAATTGAATCCCCCCCTTGAGAGAGCAAGAGTGAACATGAGAGGATCCCTTCCATAATGGGATCCATTGTATGGTGTTTCCCTACCCTAAGGGTTTGATATAATAAAGTGGTAGTTTTCTATATTGTTTCCATATATATTATGTGGTGATTGTATTCCTTATATATTTGGTACTATTGTGGTATTTTATATTCATATCTATCTGGTGTATAACAAGTGGTATCATAGCTCTTTCTTGGTAGGAAGTGTGGAAAATTATTTTATTTTACATATTTTTTAGGAGGAAAGAAAAAGGCAGTACGGTATTCCATACAAAAGTATGTAGATTTCTATGAAAAATTTGTAGGAAACAAGTTGTATATATGTCACTAAATTTATTAAGTTCAAAAACAATCGTTTGAAATGAAGTCTAGGAAGTGAAGTTATAGACATTTTAAAATATGTGAATTTTCATGGGTTTTTTTTGTAGGACAAGTGCACAATTTTATTTTATTTTTTTTATTTGTAGCACCCTAGAGGACAAATTTATTGATTGTGTTGGCATTATTGATTGTGTGTTTTCATTGATGAAAAAATGAGTAAAAAATGTACAGTAATTAGAGAAAAGAATGGCCACAAGTTGTTGTGGACAAATCCATGGAGTCGCAGGACACTTCATGAATCTCTCCTAGATCCACTGGATCCTAGACAAAACACACCCGGTGACACTTTCCCTTAGAAGTTTTAGATATTGAATTTACTAGTAGGAAGGAACAAGTAACATACCTTAGTATGCAGCTTCCTAGGAGTCTTTGGTATCTGCTTCACTCACAGTGGCTCTCTCATGAGGTCAAGACCAACACAAACCAACCAAAGTGAGTAGCAATACTTATACTCAACAAAAACTATGTATGTGATCAGAGATCATACAATAAAACACAACAAGTTTATAAGAAGAATCATATTCTTGTATCATATTAAATGTGAAGAGAGATTACAACCATGGCCTTGATGTTTGTAAGGGTCCCTTCAACTCTTCATTCATTCCCCACTTTCCTCCAAAAATTACGAGACATAGATCTGATGATATTCACAATCTATCTTGACAAAGAAAATCTCAAAGCCACTTCCAAACCAAGCTAATAATTCCAAACCAACAAAAGCTAACAAGCTCAAGAATCAATAAAGCTAACCCAAGCTAATCCAAGGTAACTTTCTCCATGATAAATCCTCTTCTTTTATAGGTTGAGGGATGGGTGAGGAGGTTAGGATGATCACACTAAATCATGAGAAATGAGTAAGATCCAAACCATTGGATGCCACCTCACCATAGATATTTATCCTTCTAGAAGATTCGAAAAAACACTCATTTTTCCAACGTCTTGGGCATTCTCTCACCCTAGCTTTAGAGAAACCTGCGAACACCTTGTACCCTAGCTATGGTGCAACCCTACAGGGGAATGGGTGTTCTAAGCACCACAATCTATATAGCAACGCAAACTTCCTTTTTTATGGGTTTATGGGAAAATGCAACTTCTTTCTCAAGAAAATTCTTCTCCTATCTCTTTAGGAACTTCAGACCTTGACCCCTACAGAAGGAAACATATAGGTTTTACATCATTAATGATCATAGGGATAGCCCAGAAATAATGTATGTGAAGAGCTAAAGTGAAGTTAGAGCAATTGATAGATGAAATACTGTCAAGAATAATGTAGGGAACAAAGAACGGTCGGTCGGAAACACATAACAAACAAAATATAGATACAATAATATATCATCTTGAGGTAGAGCATTACCATGCTCGAATACAAATGAATCAAAACATAAGTGCCATTTGTACGAGATCCATGTCAAGTAAGACAAGTCAGCCACCAAACATACTGTGGATCCATGCCAATAAGAATCAAATATGAACATAGCCATAAAATACAAATGGGTCTATGTGTTAAGACTCAAATTTTAACATAGCCACAGACATACAATGTGGATCTATGTGCTTGATTTCTTTGAAGATATACTCAGGCCTTAACTTTGAATGCATTCGAGAGAAAAGATCGGTCTTCATCTCCACCACTCTATAGGTATGAATCTAACTGTGTGAATACATGTGCTGAAGTTGAACAATTGCAGAACACTTGATTCTTGGTCATTATTGTATGTCGTTAACAAGTGTGAGGAAATCCTGCATTGCTGTCAATGAGATCCCAAGATTACTAAGGTACAATCAATGAATGTGAATAAATGAAATGAACACTTTCAGTGAGAATCTTCCGATCGAGGGTCAATTATGAAAACCCATTTATTGTCGGCGGAAACTTTGCCATTGAGTCGAAAGTGAGTTCAAGATATGATTTCTAAGTCTAATTCTGGATAATGAGTTGAAGTCGCCGGAACAAAACTAGTCATGAGGAAGGGCCTTAATGTATCCCACATCAATGACAAGAGTCAAGTAACAAGATTTGATGTAGATCAGGGTAACAAATGATTTAGGACTGAATCAGGGATAACTGAAGCCTTGATAGAGAACTTTGGAATGCTTGAGAAATGGTATGATATAAGGATTTTTCGGTTGAACATCTCTTTGAACATATTGTGACCGACCATTGTCTTGGAAACAACTCAACAACGAGGGGATCCTGAGGCCAGGTTGTAATCTTATAAAGGAGTATGATGGAGACAAATTGGATTTTCCAACTAGACCTGGCGGGTGAAAATTTATCATGTTCAACGGTGACTCTCTTCCACAGAATCTGAGGTTTAAGATACATTTCTTTCTAATTTCCCCACCATTTAAGTGATTTTCCTCTTTATTTTTAAATCCAGGGAGGATAACATATGCTTGTCAATTTAATCTCATCCTTGGACGGAGTCCCTCGAGAGTATGTTTAGCGAACCCTGGAAGGTGGTCTCATTGCAGGTCTGTCAATGTTTGTTTAACAGGTCCAAAATTAGAAACTCGAAGGTTTTTCGAGATTATAGAGTTTGGAAAAACACTTAAAAGAGAACTCTCTCAGTTCCTTTTTTTCATGCAAAATAGTCTGATGAGACCGAAACTCTCTCAGTTCCTTTTTCGTAAAATAGTCTGATGAGACCGAAAAAGAGATAAATTATCGCCCAACAGACGCTTTCTTCAAATACTTTAACGAGCGTGAAAATAGCAAGGTCGCTCGACAATCTTTTCATGTTTAGAGAGTCTAAAAAGAGCTTAAAGAGAACTCCAGGGGGTTCCTTTTTCGTATAATCTTTACGAGTCCGAAAAAGTGATAAAAGTATACTCGGTTACATTCTCACATATTTACGAGCATGAGAAAGAACAAAGACTAAGCTCGGTAACTTATTCTCATGTATTTACGAGCATGAGAAAGAACAAATACTAAGCTCAGGATTGTTTTTATTTTTACGCAAGCTTTAAAACAAAACAAAACTATGCTTGGGATAGATTTTATTTTTTACACAAGCTTAAAAACTAAACAAAACTATGCTTGGACCTGGTTTCATTTTTACGCAAGCTTGAACCATAGGAAACTATGCTTGAGGTAAGTGGTTTCATTTTTTCACAAGCTTGAACCATAGAAAACTATGCTTGGAACTTCCCAACGCATAACACAGGGATGGTTGGTACTTAGCCCCCAACTTAAGAATCTAGCGGCTCAAACGTCAGCATGAAGTCCAGAGGCTGAGGCAAATTCCCCCCAAGGTTCGTTGCATCCAACTGCAAAGGAGAATGAAATGAATCTTCAAATACTAGACGAAGGACTTGACTCAAATAGAGAGGGGGAAAACTATTTCATTTTTTTAACGAGCTTGACATAGAAACAAGAACTATGCTCGTAATCTCTGTTTCATTTGTTAACGAGGTTTCTACAGAGACGCAAAAACTATCCTCAAGTGGTTTCATTTTTTAATGAGATTGAAATTAGAAAACTATGCTCAAAGACCCCTGTTTCATTTTTTAACGAGGTTGCCTCAGAGACGCAAAAACTATCCTCGAACCTCTCTTCTTGATCATGGATTCCAAGAGGACAATGCTCTGGAATGACACCATGTCAAGGGACAAAACTCAGTCATGGCTTCCAAGAGGTCTTTACTGGAAGGAAGAAACACACTCTGGAAGGACACCATGTCAAGGGTCGCAATAGGAGTAAAGAGATCAGGCTCTAACAACCCTATCGAAGAGATCACCATGTCAACTACTGGATCTAAGTCATTAGAAGTTGAAGTCATGGGCGACAATGCCACATAATTGACTTGTGGCGGGGGCGATTTTGTCTGCATATAAGAACCATTCAAGGAGGCGATCCAAGCAGGGTCAATGAATGAAAGTTGATCAACAGTCACAACCCGTCCATCGTGAGGGAAAGATATCACATGAAAAAGAGTAGACACAATAACTTTCATGGCATAGACATAATCTCGCCCAAGGAGTAAAGCAAAATCCAAGGGGTCTTGGAGTACCATGACATCGATAAAGACAGTTTTCCCTCCCAGAGTTACAGGAAACTGAGGAAGGGTCCCTAAAGGTTGACTAGTTCTTCTATTAAAAGCTAACATATTCTGCGTAACCGACGCAAGTGGAGGACAACCCAAAGCTTGCAAAGCAATAGAGGACAAAATACTAACGAATGAAACTTCATCTATCAATGTTTGGGAAACGTCCCGACCACAAACCTGTACTGTAATCTGGAAAGGAATGTAAGAGGGAAGACGAGGTCCAGTTAGCACATCCCAATCAAAATAGATGGCCTCATTACTTGGAGGGGGTCCTACGGGAGAAGGAGGAATATCCCCCGGCATAGTAGATTCTGTATCAACGAGAAAAACATGGGTAGTATCGGGTTTACTCTCTAGCGGGAGAGTAGGATCGACTGATGGAGAGATCAAATCGACCAGTTGGGTTTAATTCTCCAAGGGGAGAATGGGGTCGACAGGTGGAAATGGATCGACCGCTTGGGTTTCACTCTCTAACGGGAGAGTGGGGTTGACCGAGGATGGGATCGG
>SNQJ01S0209944.1:0-11192 GCA_010110895.2 Picea sitchensis
TTGTTCTTGTCGTTGTCATGCCATGTCGGGTCGTCTTGATTGCGTCCGTCTTACTTGCGTCCTGTTGGTTCAAGGCTGACTTGGAGTCTAAGGGAATGTTCTTCTACACACGCGCACACACTGTCACACACTTCAAAAAAAAATTTCACAGGTTGACTAAGTAGATGTCCTTAGCTAGGAGGGTTGTTACAACTATGTTGTTCCATCGAATATTGTGTTGTTCTATCACTATGCTAGTCTGCAAATAATGCATTGTTCTGTCAACCATCGATTATGTGATGTTCTTTCAACCATATATTATTCTCTATTATACTTCTTTACTCTTGTATTCAATACAATAATTGACATCATTACAATATGTTCAACAAGAGATATCAATACTTTACCACTTCTACAATTATTAGCTCTTGTTCCAAATCTGTACGGTCAACAATTCAAATTCCTCTTCAACCACCAAAGATATACCATGGATTTTGGATCACCGGTGAATTATATTATATATAATAAGAATATTGGAACTATTGATAATATTATTTTTGAGTTGTTATCAAATATCTTGGAGTTATTTATGAGCTTATTTTTAATTTCTAATTATTAGCAAATGGTTCTAACCACATGAGAAATTTGTGGACCTGCATTTAATTTGTATTTCAAGAAAGTTTATGTATAAAAGAGAGTGCAATATACTTTCTATGGGATATGAATCTTATAGAAACAATCAAATTGTTATGGAACAAATCATATTTCATGAGATCTTTTTTTAATGTAGATTGTACTACCCTTAAAATGATATTGTTAAACTCTAGCTCCTAGACCGTTCTTCAATAATTTTGAGATATCAAATCAAAGTATTTATAAAAGTTGTTTATAGTGGATATACCCAAATGAATATAATTACATATTCCGCTAGAATAATTTTAATAGAACCTTAAGTAAATAAAATTGCACTAAAAAGAGTTATTGTTGGTCTAAATTGGAAATCAAAACAACTCTCCCCTACATAATTTTCCTCATCAAATTTGACATATGATTATAATTGAATTTTAAAAAATGTTTCTATTGGATATAAATAAATGAATATAATTTAATATCCAATTTTAATAATGTCTATCCTTAATCAAATGAAAAAAGTATTCTAAAAATGGTAATTGTTGGTCTAGGCAGGAATTTGTAAATAAATCTATCATGCAAGTTGTTCCTTAGAATATTTGGCATATCGTTTTATGGAAAGTTGGAAAACCATTTATAATGGATATACAAATATGAATATACTTTCATATGGATATATAATCACTCTAATCAGACATCAAACAAATATTTTATCCATAAAATACTGTCGGGTAGTCTAGGATGGCCACCATTCCTCAACAGGTAAAAAAATGAATTTTTCATTTTTTATATTTCCTTGTATTTTTTTTGTATGCACTATTTGTTATTTTTTTGTGTATTTATTGGAAATAAAAATCCCAATCACCTCTCTTCTTCCATCATCTCATGTTTTATTGCAGATAAGCACTAGTTGTTTTTGCAGGTCCTATAAGTATCAAGAAGGTGAATCCGTGAATGGATGAATTCAAAGAAGAAATTATTATGAATGAGGGAATGCCATCCAAAAATACAATAAAATAAAGAGTAATATCATGTGATGCTGAATGAATCATTTTTTAAGTTCAAATAATTTTCTATGGAAGAGTTCCAACTATTGGCCAACAACAACATGAAAGACTTTTTAGATAGATAATAATCAACATAAATGAAGAAATGATGTGAATACAAATGTTAAAGATAATTCATTTCCCATTTCTATATCCACAATAACATTTTTATATATAAATCCTTCTAGGATATCTATTATTCATTGTACTCATTAAGTAGCACCATGGTATGCCCATGTCTTTTTCTCTTTCCAATTTTGTGTGACCATTTTTACCAAGTCAAATTCATCCTCATCACTTCCTACTTCCTTCTCCACCCACATCTAAACCATGCAATAAGTTACTCATATCACTAACAATGTTGAGTTACCTCATTGTCCTATCCATTTCATCAAATAAAATTTGATGGTTAATACCTATCTTAGGTGCCATCAAAACTTGGAGTGATTTAAAATTATCTTGCTAGAAGGAATTCCTTGGGCATAATAATTTATGACTATGAAAACCTTCTGGGTGAAAATAAAAATATATTGTTTGAAAACCAACTTACTAGAATACAAGGTTTGAAAATAAAAAACAAAGTTCATTTACAAGTTTTAGTTTCTCTTGAATAAATCTTTCCATCATTTCTTTCTCCATCAGAAGGATGTTCCAGATATCACTTTACAACTCATGATTTTACAATCTACAAGTTCCACATTGTACTACATAATACAAGTGACACATTTTTATTTCTAGAAGAGATTTTATAGGACCATATTAGATCTCCTGCTTTATAGGATGTTATATACTTGTTGCATATATCATGGCCCCCTTAGGTAGGTGTAGGTATGTTTCTTTTAATTTTATTTAATCAAAATTATTTAAGTTTTATAACAGTGTATTGAGAAAATTCCTTGCTCCTATGTAACGTACCCAACCACTAGGTTGGTCCATGCTATGTCAAAATGCCCACCTAGAATGATCTAAAACTAACTTGTAACATACACTATATAAAAAAAAACCAAAACTATTTTCCTAGGTACTGATCTGAAACATACCCATTTCCCAGGTACTTCTAGATTCTCCCTCTTAGACTGATTACAAATTTTTGTTCCATTCTTCTATAATCGAGAAACATGTATTCAACACATGCAATTAACAAGAACATTCTAAAACATCCAAGAAAGGGAGAATGTGTCATGCACAACAATTAAATCAACAAACATGCACATAGAAATACATCTAAGAGATAAATAAATACAAAACAAACATATACAATATATATATAATCACAAAGAGAACTTATATTTTCAAGTAAAAATTCACCAATTGGTTGCAGACGAATGAAGTTCCTCCCAACCATGGACACTATTGTACATTCACTCTCAACAATAGTATGACCCCCTAGCCGGGGCTATGAATCCACAAGGATGGGTTCTAGGCCAAATATAAAAACACACCAGTTACTAAAAATCTCTCATGTTTTCCCAACCACACCACAATACTAATTTCCATCTCTCTTGCCTTCCATTCTTCAAAACCAAAATAAATGAACCCCTTTCTCTACCATGAGTCCCTCAGGAAGTTCCATTTCTCTCCAAGGCTCCAGTGCTACTCGGAAGGAAATATCCATGATGGAAACTCGAAGGTTTCTCAGTTGTGGAAAGTTTTTTCAAAAATACCATCAATGTTGTTGAAACAAAGCTTAAATTTTTCGTCCCTAAGGCCTAGATTTTTTGTTTTTAAGGTTTCGTCTTTCCTCAAACAAAAAATTTCATCATTTTTGAAATTCGCAATGCCTTTTTATCATTTACTTTTGGACAACGAAAGGAAAAAATTTACAAAAATATAAATTTTCCAGCGCCCTTTGAAAAAATTATTTAAAATGAGTTGTAATTTTAAAAATTTGCGATTTCTTAAATTAAACGTTAAAGAAATCGGGATTCGTGGTTTTTTGCAAACAGATGATTGATGCAAATTGAATCACGAAACCTCGATCCCCGATTTCACAATGCATTTAATTCTTAAGTAAAAACATGGATTAATCTAATCTCTTCTAAGAAAGATTAAGAGTTAAATAATTCCATCGCGATTTCGGGATTCACGATTCTATAAGAGCGCGTCTCTTGTCATCATATTTCCCGAAATTCCGATTTTCAAAATCCCGATTCATAATTCACGTTAAAACTAAACTAATGATGTTTTGGCCCTAATCATGATTATTCAGGATAAGTTAAATCCTATGTTTAAAAGAAACAGGCCATCGCGATTTCACGATTTCGGGATTCACGATTCTGTGAGAGCACGTCTCATGTCATTAGGTTTCTTGAAATCCCGATGTCCGGAATTCCGATTAACGAAATCCCAAAAGGGTCGAATCTCGATTAATCAACATACTAAAAACATTTAAATATTAAATAAAACATCGTTATTTCACGATTTCGGAGTTTCGGTGATCGAGCTTTCCCGATGACATATCTTTCGACATCAAGATTGTCGAAACCCTGAAAATTCATGTTTTCAGTTTTAATCTATAATTAACACTAATAAATCTTCTTTCTAAAACAGGTTTAAAGGTAATATTTTTGTAAGTGTTCATTAATGCTTCGTTTTCCGATTAAGCAAGTTTCTTGTTTTATTTGAAAAGCCGAGAGTGCCTAAGTATGGATATTAAATGCATATCTCCAAAAAAATCTTTTGCATTAAGAGCTTTAATTTTGTGACAGATGTACAATTCCCATTATTTTTAAGATATATTCAAAATAAACATTCGAACGTCTGTATTTTTATTTTCAAAGCTGAGCTTATTCATCCACTCTCTGTGATCGGTTTTCAAGTCAAGCGCAGAGCTATGGCACCTAAAAAAGCGCCGAAGAAAAATGAAGACCAACAGGATGGTGATATTATCTCTGATACTACTCCACACGCCATACACTCCATCAAATCATGGACTGGAATTTCTGAATTGCTGGAGGATGAGCTAAAATATGCAGACCCTGATTCAGAAAATCATCTCCGGGACATTGTTGAGTCTGAGCTTCACAAGGTTGCTCCGTGTCTGAGGCTGGTGGCATATACTGATATGATCGGCTGGGCTCTGGATAAGGTAGATATCCCAACAAGAAGCATTCAGAACGAGCAAGGAGCTATCGTCGGCTCATTCAGGCCTGAGCACATTCAAGTAATGTATAAACTCTCGTTGAATTATAAACACACCTTTAATGCTGAATTTCTAGCCAAGTTTCAGAAAAAGGAATGTATTGAGGTAGAACAGACATACCTCGACATGATTAAAGGATGGGAAAGGTCTGAAGCAAAGTTTAGGGATGATTCTCATGGGATTTATGCTATAACTTCTTTAAACGAATATATGGTTTATGTAGCCATGATGTTATGCAGACTTTTGGGGAGAAAAGATCCCTGTCACTTTCATGCAGACTGGGTACCCTTCTTAGAGGAAGTTTTAGAAGGACGTAGTTTTAACTGGCATAAAATTTTGTCAGATAACCTAACACAAGAAATTTTAAACTACAAAGAAGTGAAGTCAAAGGGCCAACCAGTGTCTTTTTATATGTCTGCATATATTATGGATGCGATCTGTTTTATGACTCCCTTTCCATTAATGAATTGGAGTTGGAATGTTTCCTGCCCAGAGCCTGTTCATAAATACTACTTAGCCCTTTGGGAGGAAAAAGCTAAAGATGTTTTTTACGATGTTTATCACTTTGTCATTATTCCTATGCACAAATTATTTTTTGGATGCGAATTCCCTCGCATTTCTGATGTAGTCATAGAAAGTCTTAAATCAGTCACCGAATGGTTTATTGAAGAAAATATTTCCTATATTAGGGTTTATGGCTGTTTCATTCCCCCCCACGCACTCCCAAAATTCTTACCAAACAGACTGGTATGCAGAGAAGTAGCTCATCAGTTAGCTAAGGGTGGTATTGGGTTGGAATTGAAAGCACTTCAGAAAAAAAACATGGCCATCTTTCCCTGTTCATGTCGGGAAATTTCCTTTATCGAATTTGGGCCATTCTAAGGTAGAGGCCAAGTCATTGGAAGAAGTGAAGCTAGTAAATATTGAACACAGAAAATATGACCCCTACCAAATAATAAGTAGGCATTACATACACTGTAATTTAAAGGCATACGAACATGAAGTTTATGTTTATGATGATATTTTTAAATATGTTAAGTCTTATGCAGAAGTGATGAACAGAGTCCAGGCCTTGCCACCTGACTCACAGGCTGGGTTTGCATCTTTCCAAAGCCATAGGCAAAGCTGCCTGCCTAAGATTTTACAGGGTGAAATGTCGACCCCATGGCCAGAATAGGAAGAAACCCCTCCAGGTTTTGAAACTGATACTCAGAGTAAAGAAAATGAAAAAGATAAGTTGAAGAATACTGAGATACCTTCCCAAGATGTGGAGGGATCTCAAAAAAAAGAACCGGGAATGGATAAGGGAAAAGAACCAAAAAAAATTCTAGAAATTACGAAGAATGTTCCAAAAACGATAGGCGGAAAATATTCAAAAGAACTTGGTAGTCCTATCACCTCCTTAACTCCATTACATTCTACTTTCGGAACCCCCCATGAAGGAGTTCTATATGTTAGTGATCTAGAGACAATTTCAAGAGATGAAATCCCCTCATCAGATTACTTTTTCAGCAAAAAACGAAGAGTTGTCTTGAAACAGGAAATTCATCCTAGAGGAGAAGGATCGATTAAGAAGCATAGAGTTATCATAGATGGAAAGAAACTCAAGGATGGAGAGTTCGCTACAGAATTAGCAGGAAAAATGGGTGCTATAGCATCAACTAATATATATTCTGTGGGAAATTTAACAACTATGCTTGAACAAAAGGATCAAGAAATAATCCAGTTGCAAGACAAACTGAAGGAAAATGAAAGAAATATTAGTTGGGGAATACAGAAGGGTCTAGAACAAGCTAGACTTAAGGATATGCAAGAAATCCAAAAATTGAATAAAGACTTGGATGAGGCAAAACACTTAATACAGGCCACTCAAGAACAGGTTCGAAAGATGGGAGAAGAAAATAAAAATTTGCAAGACAAGATTATTTCTATTTTTAACCAGGTAGTTGAAATTGAAAATTTCAGGACACAGGCATCGGAGATATATGTAAGAATTGAGGAGGAACAACATAAGGTGTTCTCGAATCTGGAAGTAATCCAGAATTATTTTCAGGAATCAAATAAATCTTTGGAGAATGTGTTCCAGAAAGAATGGGAGGCAAAAGCAACAAGGACTACTTTTCAGAAAGTAGTGGCTTCCTCATTAAAAGAAGAAATTGGAAAGACTCAGAAATTATCTATTTCTAAACAAGTTAAAGAAGACATAATGATAAAAGTTTGGGAAACAAAACTAGCTAAATATAAATGAATCACAAGAGAAGTTAATGAAGATTGCCAAGGAATCTTCAATCTCTTTGAAAGAGATTCATTGAATATCGGAATAGAGGGTTGTTCTAGATTGTTAGGTGAAATCAATATTGCCAAGAACCAGCTAAAGTTTAGAAAAGAATTGGAGGGAAAGAAAGAAGATATTTCAAAAATCAAATTAATCAACATCACAGAGATCAATAAGTGGATGGTGACTTCAAGTTTAAGGTTGAAAACTGTTAAATTCACAGAAAGAATGATAGAAAGTCGGTTGCCCGAATTACAGAAAAGATTTTTATCATTTGAAGAAAACAAGATACCCGAGGCTCCCAGGATCTTAGTAAATTTTTTGGAAAAATGTGTTCAGTGCATTGAAGCAGAGAAAGGAAGTTCATCAACGCAAGCTTAATACCCTTTTTTTTAAATGTTTTTATTATTAAAAAATTAAGAGAAATTGTAAACGGTTGACATTATTTTATGTAACCATAATATTAGGGAGTTGGTTAGTCACCAACGAGAAGCTTTGATGAAATGTATAAATATAGTTTCGAAAGGTTGAGAAAGGGCTTCAAAAATTTTGGAGAGAGCCATTTTTGTAATATCAGTTTTGAAATACATCGGAATATAGATCACAACAAGATTTTGGATCCTGCAACTTTGTAACTATGTGTCTTCTCCCTATTTAGTATACTTTGTCGAATTTTTCCTATAATGTTTCCTCTAACAAGTAAATCAGTTTGAAGTTATATACAAATGTTGTTTATTATTTCAGATTGGTTTGGATGTTAAATGTTTTACAATCTTTCCTCTGAAATTGCTTTAGTAATTTTAAGACCTGTAAAACTTATGTTCCTTAATACTTAACTCTGTTAGAAACCTCATTTTTCTTTCATCATCGTCAATTGAAATATAAAATTCTTTCTTGATAAAAGCCTTATATTTCTCTGTAGTGTTTATCTGTTGTTTACAATTTTTGAAATTGTTACAAAACCAGGAAACAGCCTTGAATGTGTTTACATTACTGTTTTAAATTTCAAAATTGTTTTCCTTAAAATCATCTCTGGAAATCTGAAGTAACAAACTGATCAAAATCCCTTTATAAACCTTTAAACTTTTAGCATCCATGACTGTCCCTAGTAGCATACAACCCAACGTAGAACCGAGACTTCATGATCAAACTAGTATTGCCCTAAGTTTATTCAATACTATTTTACAAACAACAACTAATCGGGTTGAGTTAGAAAGATCATGGGCTTCTATTGAGCGAGACATTAGCATCCAAGAACAACAGGAAGCAAGACAGAGACAGTTGAGAAACTGAATCTGCTCTGATCTTTCTTTGATTCTTTATTCTCAAATCATTTCTTTAAATCATTTATGGATGCCTTGACGGTATGTTTTATAGCCTTAAAACATAAACTCAGGAACAACAAATGTTATGCACATAAGTATCCATTCCACCACAAAATGATCAGTAATTCCTCACAACCATCTAGCAATGTCTCTCTATCTTCACCCACTAATTTCCATGCCCAGACCAAGAGCACATAAATGAGAAATAATGAATTAATGATTAAAAATGAATGAAGAACCAAAGGAAAGAATGTAAGAGTGAACCCCAAAAAATCCCAAAGAGGGTTTTATATATTTATTTGGGAATCAAGAGTCACATGGCCTTTCCCTAAGAATCTCATGTAACCACTTTTCTCAATGAAAACCAAGATGGGTAAATAAGATATTAAAAATTTTACTTAGCCCCTTTATCCCCCACTCTCATGGAATCCTAGCCCCCTATCTCTTGTCCTTGTTGGTCATGTAGCCAATGATGTATTTTACTAAGACATTCAAAGTATTACATTTCCTAGGCACTCTGGCCCCTTTTTAAATTTGTCGACTCATCATCCTAATTCACTATTACATAATGCATTCTAATCATAGGGATCAAAACCTGGGTGTTACATCCCCATCTCCTTATTTTGGCACTATCCTCAGTGCACAAAACCATACCATTGCTCTTAATATTACAAATTTATGCTCTATATCCTTTAATACACATATAGATTCCAACCAAATGATTATATACATAGGCACTCTTGCCTAAAAACATGCATACATAGGATCTCTGACACAAAACATGCACAAGGATTTTACAATTTTATATTTATGGTTGCAGTTACAACCAACAAGATCTCATTCCCCACCATGTTGAACAACCCAAGGAAGTATACCCCCTTCTCTACTCTACAATCCTTTAGGATGTACCACTTCTTTTAAAGTCTCCATTGCACTCAACAAGAAATTGTCATAATTTATACCCCGAGAACTCCAGTTGCCGCAAGTCCACTAGATTTCTTTGTTTTGTGCCTTGTCCTTGAGTTTGAATTCCTTCTGGTGCTTTTCTTCTTAAGATTCTATATTTAATAGTTAACATATTATCTATATTACACACATACATTCATCATGATATATCATCATAACAATTTCCAATCATAAATGTCAAATTTGTTTTATACAGGAAAATAAAATTTTCAAGCATGAGCTTCCAGCTCATAATTCGTTTGGTTCTTGCACTAGCAAGCCTCAATATCTATTATATCTCACCGTAGTTCCATACCCAACGCTATTTTTCCTTCAATTTTCTCATCCTTCACTCAACCAAGCCAACTCTTATCATATCGTAATAATTTTTAATTTCTCAAATCTGTTTTATACAGGAAAATAATTTTTTCAAAGCATGGGGTTTCTTCTGATAATGTTTAGATTTTGTAGAAATAGGAATTGGTATTACTTATGGGATTACATCCATTCCATATCCAAGACCATTATTTCTACAATTTCTTCAATTTACATGCAACTAAATAGATTGTCGGTAATTTTTGACATCGAATTTCCAAAACGGTTTTATACAAAAAAATTAAAGTTTTCAAACATGAGCTTTCTACTCATAATGTTTTTATTTTGTAGAATTAGATATATTCTTCCTTATGGGCTTACAAAAGTTCCATATTTGAGACCATTCTTCCTTCAATTTACTCAACCTTTACTCAACCAAACCAAATGTTAGCATATCATAAAAAATGTTTTTTAAATTATAAATTTCCAAATCTATTTTATACAGGAAAATAAAATTCCCTAGGAATGAGGTTTTTTCTCATAATGTTTGGCTCTTGCAACAACATGCATTGGTCTTCTTTATGGGCTTATGGTATTACATCATTTACATATCCAATATTACACTACTTGCAATTTTCCCAATTTACACTTAGCTAAAAAAGTTGTCAGTATCTCGCGTACAACATATATTTTGATGGAAATGATTACATAAATTCACAAAGTGACGTCATAAATTTTTACAACTAAAATTAATTCACGTCCATTAATCCAACTATTAATTGGAATAAACACATCATTATCTACACATGAATTATCAACCAATATTTTATTTCTTGTAACATTTTTCAACACCTTAGAAATTGATCTCATAATTATAACAACTAACAATTCGATCACCTCCAACTAGTATTCATATTAAATAGAACGACACTAACATTCATTATGAATTTTCAGCACCACAATATTTTTATAATGCAAAAAAATAATTACTAATAAAATAACAATCAATTTGCCAATACCCATGTTCATATCTACACAATGCATAATTTCATTGACTACATAATACCACATAACTATGGCATGCAATCAACCATGGTGAGTTGGAAGGTCTAGCCAATGCCTCAATACATCATCCAATATCTTCCCAATATTTCTTGAATATTTGGATATCCTCTTCTTCAACCCATACACAACATGAGGAAAGATAATTCCTAAGTGCTCTTCAATTTTTGCAACGAGGTTGTAGTCCAAACAACATCTATACATGGGAAACCATTGATCACACACATAGCATTATAGCCCTTCCATATTAAACCGTATCATGGTCTCACACATGAATATATCTATGGTTATTCATTTCTATAGTAGGATTATGTCTCCTGACTTGACTTGGGGAGTTTTTCGAAATAGAACCCAGTCTTATGAGAAATATAGAAAGAAAAAAAAAAGGGCTTTATTAGAAATTGAGGAGACCAAGTGGGGGCTTAAGAGTCATGTTATATGGCTCGAAGATGGTGACAATAACACATGTTTAT
>SNQJ01S0209947.1:0-11144 GCA_010110895.2 Picea sitchensis
AAATGTATTAACCTTGTTCCTAAGGATTGTCATGTTTAAAAGTGAATATACCTTTCATCCACAGTGTTGTAGATGTCTGGTAAGAGGAATTTGTCTTAGGGATACTATGAATGAGTTTGATTGATGTTAAACCAATAATCTTTATTAAAGAGAGAAACATATTTTAGTTATGCCTTTGAAACTTAACATGTGAATGATTGTGAAATTTCATATAATAGACTAGCCTTAAGTCTATTATGGTAATATTAATATTAAAATGGTAATATTAATATTAATATCAAAATTGCAGCCCAAAATAATTTTTTATTTATTTTTTAAATAAATTTTGGTCGTCGCCTATGTGACGAAAAATTCTATTGATGTGACAGTTTCGCATATACGATGACAACTATTTTTTATGCGAAGGTTTTGCTATATAAACAACGAAAAGTTGTCGTTGCATATACGACGACAACTTCTATTGATGCGAGTTTTGCTAAATAAACAACAAAAAGTTGTTGTCGCATATGCGATGACAACTTCCATTGATGCAATGGTTTAGCTATATAAACAAAAAAAAATTGTGGTCGCATAGGCAACGAAAAATTCTATTGATGTGACGGTTTAGCTATATAAACAACAAAAAGTGGTCATCGCATAAACGATGGAAAATTCTATTGATGTGATGGTCTAGCTATATAAACAACGAAAATTTGTCATCGAATATGCAATGACCACTTCTATTGATGCGACGGTTTGGCTATAAAAGTTGTTGTCGCAATTTAGACGAAATGTTGGTTTCTTATTGTTTTCCTATATTGTCGCTTATGCGACGTTTGTTCAAGTTCGTCACAAATGCCACATCACATAAATCGACGTTTCAGAGACTCCATATTCGTCGCAATATCAATGACATAATGTCGCAATAGCATCGAATCAACTATCGTAAAATGGCCCAAATATGCTAGTGTCTTATAATAGAAAGTTTAGGCTTATGATAATATTTTTTGTTCCATCAAGGCTTTGTGAAATTTTGGCTTTTGAATCACGATCCTCTTATTCATGTTTTTGTAGATTCTCCTTTTGTTTCAAATTTCTTTTCCTCAACTTCTTTATTTCTCTTAAGGCACACATTAGTTATTCTTCAAGATCCACTTCTCCTTCTGTTTCACCATTTTTCTCTTCTTTTAGATCCATCATTCCTTTTTCTTCATAAATCTTTGTTTTGATTTCCATAAAGATAGTTTCTTATCTATCACTATTAGAATTTATTTCATTGCTTTCTTGAGACGAGTCATTGACCCCTTTTGAGTAGAGGCTCTTCTTCTACATAAGAGTTCTTCTTTTCATGCTTGTCTTATTTGTGGTTATTCTTGTGTTGATGATGTTTTCTCTACGCTATAATCTTGTTAGTTATCACTACTTTCATTTTTCGCATATGGACACTTAGCAGCAAAATTTCCTACTTTTCCACAATTAAATCATTTAAAGGGAAACTTACCTTTGTATTTTCTAGGTCCCTTTTTTATTTTTCTCACAAAATTTGCTTCCTCTGTGTCTATTTCACAGATGGAACAATCGATTGAATTGTGTTCTTTTTTCTTCATCTTCTTTAAGACTTTGAAATTCTATTCCCTTTTTAATAGTTTTTCCTTTTCAATCCTCATAATTTCATATGTAGTGAGGATCCCATGAAATTCATCCATTGTTAATTTATAAAGATCCTTTATTTCCTCAATGGAAGAAAATTTGGCATGAAATATTAATGGGAGTGACCTCAACACCTTTTTCACAATCATTGGTTCCGTAAAAGTTTCACCAAGTCCTCTGATGGTGTTGACAATTTCATCCACATGGAGGAGATAGGCTGCAGAATTTTCTTCTTCTTTCATCTTCAAAATCTAGAATTGTCTTCTATGAGTTTGGAGATTATCCTTCTTGACCTTGCAATCACCTTCATGAATGTTTAGAATTTTGTCCCAAATTTCTTTTGTTGACTTGCAATGCATTACTTTGACAAACTCTAATTTTGAAAGTCCACACAAGATGGCGTTCATGGTTTTTGCATCATTTTCACCATCCTTTTTCCCGATTGTATCTGTTGGTGGAGTTTTGGGGGTTGTATAACCAAACATGACTGATTTCCAAATATCAAAACCAAGGGCATTAGATATGTTCACATCCTTATACTCTAGAAGGAATAGTTTGTCATGTCAAACAACATAGCCATGTTTGTAGAGAAACCTTCATGACCATCCATGTGTGATTCCAAGATCTACCTTCTAGTGCTTAGACTGTTTCCAAAGGAACCTACTATGATACCAATTGTTGAGAACACACTTATACTGAGGGGGGAGGGGGATGAATCAGTATAAGGACATATTTTTCTTTTTAACATTCATAAACCATAATGAACCAATCACATAAATGTAACAACAAGAAGACACAATATTTAACCTGGAAACCATTTTAGGATAAAATGATAAAAAGTTATTTTTATAAATTTGTAGGAACCAACCTACGATTACAAATGTTTGTAGGAATCGACCTATAGGAGACACCAATCCCCTCTATTGTTTTTATGCACTAACCTGCTGGAGACATTGATCCCCTATGTTGTTTGTAGGCACCGAACTATAGGAGACACCAATCCCCTATTATGTTTGTAGGAACTGATCTATAGGAGACACCAATCCCCTCTATTGTTTGTAGGCACCGACCTATAAGAGAAACAAATCCCATATATTGTTTGTAGGCACCAACATGCAGGAGAAACTGATCCCCATAGATGTTTTTTAGGTAGGAACCAACCTACTTATAAGTTCTTCATTTGCATTTACTTCACTAGTCTTCTTGTTGCTTATGCCTTCACCAAATATGTTATGCGCTCGTTACTTCTGCTTTCACCGGATATGCTCTCCACTCGCAAATTTTTAGTTCTCCATATCAACTCAACACTCACTCCTTCTTTTTCCATATCTATTCAACGTTCACTCCTTTTGCTTTCACTCAGCCTTCACCAAATCTTCTTGCTTCTACTTATGTCTTAGATCTTCCTTTACCATTTTTTCTTACTAGAATGCCATATTTATTTGCTAGAACACTATTACAACAATTTTTTCCTCACCCCATGCAACTTTCGTGGATGGCCTTTCTATTTCCCTATGTAGACTTGAAGTCCCCTTTTGTACCTTCCAGAGTGAAAAAAACATATTTTTCCACATATATGTGCCCTATCAGTTATATAACAAGAGTATACACAGGTTTCTACAATACAACCCGCGTACATCAGGTTTGGTGCTCAAAATTAAAAATTATGTCAAGTTTCCATGCCATGTCACTAGATTCATGATCCTTGACCTTCCATATACTGGAAACGCTCTGACCCTTCAGTTCGATTTGAAGGATATAAATTGAGCCATATCCAAGCCTTGAGGAGATTGAACAATTCAAATTTGAGAGCAAAGACACTCTAGAAAAATTTCACTTCATATTGAGTCTCCACCCCTTTGTCCTTGAAAGTATGAACTTCTTGTTCAACCCCCAAGATCTTCCTTATTTTTTATGGAGAACCTCATTGACTCCTTTATATGAGCTTGTCGTTGGTGGAGGATTGAAGCGGTGGAGACCCAACTGGAGGGACATAGTTTCTCGGTTCCAATATGTGTCGTTACAAAATTTTGTCACCTATGTACTTATGTTGATTATTTTAATAGAAATACTCTTTTCTCGTCAAATTGATATCTTGCAAATATTTGAATTATTATTCCATGGGCATATTTTTCATGTATGTTAATGGATTATGATAATATATATGCTAACATTATATATTATCACCATATTCTTGCGTATCTTAGTTGTTGAGGACAAGTTGCAGGTATAAATCATTATGTTGCATGCTCAACGACGATCTTGATCGAACGTCTAGATGAGGTGCGCTCCTGGCCTTTTCTTGTTATCAATTCATGTATATATCATACTTGGAATTAGAGTTGATTTATACATGTCATTCTATCTGTTGTGTTTTACCCCATGCCATAGAGATATTTTCCTTGTAACATAATTGGCGACCATACTAGGGATTGATCTTCCTTTTTGGGGTTTGAAGTGTTTTTCTCCTTAATTTTCTCTCTGTTAGCCTAAATTTCCTTGTCGCTTATTTCTTAACAGTCTATTTTTACTTTTCATCTATGTTTCTTGGCTTAACCCTTTCCCTGACAATGTTTTATTGGGTATACATGGTTTTTCCCTTGACAGACACGTACATACGTGAGTTGGCTTCCTTTAGGGTGCATATATACACGAGTTTTTCTCAAACAATCGCATACATCGGCTCTTTAGTCTTGTTGTTTGAGTTTGATGTTTGTTGGGTGAGTTTGGTTGGTTGCTAAGTCCTCTTGGGTCTCTGTCCTAACTGTTGAGTGCTTACAGAGTGATAGGAAGCCTTCTTATTGTTGAATTTTCGTGCAGTATTATTTCTTTTCATCTTTTTCATTGGTTGTCCTTGCACATTGGTCTGAGTGTTTGCTTCTTCGTATCCTACTTGGCTTGTTTCTTTTTTCTTGCAGTAGGGTCTTCCTTTGAAGTTGATATTCAGTCCTTACATTTATTTTTCTTTATATCGAAAATACAAAAAAAATTGCTCATTTTTCATTATGGAATTTTCTCTTTTGATTACTTTGCATTGATTTTGACACATGTGGAGAGATTTCATTTCATTGAAATTGTAGAGATTGCATTGGAAAAATTGCATTTAGAATCATATTATCTCTTTGAAATTCAATACTAGTGCTTAGCAGTGTTTTTATATTTTTTTTTTGTTATATGATGGGTTGTAATACCATTAGTTTCATAATTGCACCTCTTGAGTAAGCAGAAGCCATTAAAATTAACGTTGATTAATTAAAATTGATTAGAAACGATTTTATTTTTCAGGGTACACAAATAAGTATAAGACATAGGGCCTTGGAATAGGATTTTGTGAGTAAACTTCTCCAAGGATATTAAGCTAAACATATGTGTCTGACCATGGAGTGGTGAAACCCATTGTGTAATTAGTGATTTCAAGAGGCTCCTCTCACACCAGAGTTAAGCACAAGGTCGCATGAAGTTGGTTGTAGAAATATCCCTCGAATACCTTCTTAGCATCAAATATATTTCTGAGGTTCTATTCATATTTGGGGGTCTTTCTAGTACCTTTACCTCCGTGAGAGGTGGTGCTTTCAAGATTTTGGGCTTTATTACCTTTCCCATATGGTGGACCAGACTTATGACTGTTCGTCTGTGCATTGGTTATATTGTGGTGACTCTAGTTTCTTGACATAGGTATCCACATAGGTTACTTTCATGTGTTATTTTGTAGGTACCCTGAGTTAGATAAGGGTCGGACAACACATAGCCTTTATGGAGGATTACCTCTCTGGGGGGATCTGACCAACTGCATTGTTAATCCAATGAGGGCTCTTATAATTGATGTTGATACCTCCAATATTTTGAAGGGAGTCTCAGGCCTCTCTTGGGAAAGACATACCTACCCTAGTGAGGGAGGCCCCTTTTCAGCCACTATATCATGTTTGTGTGCATTGGCATTTTTTCTTTATTTTGGTGTGCTCTCTAATTATTAGTTGGCCCTAGGATTTGGTTTTATATATCGATTCTTGAGTCATCGTGGAGCAATACCAACTTCCTCGCAGGTCTTTCCATTTTTTGAAGTTACCATTGTATCTTGAGTCTTTACCAAAGTTTCCTTATAAAAGGCGTAAAGTTAATAAATGTGGTACATATATCTCCACCTCCCAGACTTTTGATCATCCAGTTATGATTACTGAGTCAAACTCAAATTTCACAGGGATTCCCTTGACTCCTATATCTTATGTGATTAGTGGGATCCCTTCGAACCCTTCATCCTCGATGGTTGGGGTGTCGAAGATCCCCGCCTCTACTGCTACCCAACTTGTGGTTCTACTCGACCCATAGGAACAAACCCTTTCAGATCTCTTTTCGATTGGTAGTTACAATTCTCAATCAATACCTTTGGTCTCTAATCCCTTTTTTTTTGGTATGCCCAACATGACGTTGCAACTCTCATCCTCCATTCCAGTGGCTAATGAAAATCCTAGTTTTGGACCTAGGAGAATTTCTCCTATGTATGCACCTCTCTCTTTTGGTGGAGGCCATATTCCCCAAACAAATACTACAGTTGGAGGTTGGCCTCCTCTTTCTTTCAGACCTAATCCTAGTCTTGATTCTCCTGGATGGAGTTCTCAACTGGGCGGACAAGTCACTTCCTATATTTCATCATTTATCCCCTCTTCCTCCATTCCTATTCTTACAAACAAATTTATTATGATGAATCCCCTTCTTTCCTCTGGAGTTCCATCTGGAGGGATTCAGTTTCACACTATGGGAAACCCCCATCCTAGAGCCACTTCAACTAGGGGTAACATATATAACCCTCATTATGTCTCTTCCGTGAGTATGGTGCCCACACAACCTTTTATGAATCAGTTTGGAGGAGGATATTATCCTACCAGACAGGGCCATGGCATATATCAGAACCCTAGATGGCCTGCAATCCCTCAACCCTAATCTTTCCCAGGAGCATGGGCTCAGATGCCGCAACCCTGACTCTCTTTTCTAGCCACGCTTAATCTACTAGATTTGTGAAAAATAATGTATGACCCTATGCGTCATGATTCGTTATGGCCCTCCATCCCCACCAAGCTTCCTATTATCGCATAATTTGTACTTTAATCCAAAGGAAACGTTAATGGAAGGAAATTTGGTGTAACGAAGGTTATCTTTCCACTGTCACCTCAATAGGATGCCTCTTTCTATTTAGGGATGATGGCCAGGGGGAGACAACCCTGGTGAGCTAGGGGTTTGAGAAGGCAAAGGTTAAGGTGTCTATGAAAATGTCCTCTCTCACAAGTCACATTTATCAGAAAGTCTCAAGGTTTTAACCAATGAAGTAGTGAAGTATCAAGATGTACCTACCCAAAACAAAGAAACAAGAAAATATCTCTCGCAAGTACAAATTGATGTTAGCACTTCATAAAACCATGAAATTTATCAATAAAGGAAATAGTTGATTTATGATGAAGCAAACAGAAATTTATAGAAGCAATGTTTATCAGAAAATATCTTCAAAATAAATGCCTTAAAGTGGCTTCAAAATGACCAAGAATAATTACTCATTAACACCAAAATACTAGCATTTGTCAGAAGCAAGTAAGGCAGTGTATTAATCAACTTTTTCAATTGCTTTTAAGTGATTTTAGTCCTTCAATAGATGGATGTATATTATTTTAGTAACAAAATAAACTAAGTTATTATATTAGACTATTCTAAGGTTAGAAGTAGTTAGTAGAGAGCTTAAAGTATAGGTTTTGATAGTGGTTTTTTTCACTCACTCAATAGCAAGGCTTAGATCAATGCTTATTAGGGAAAATGGAGTCTTTTAGGTAGCAGAAAATATTGAAGGAACAAATGATAATAAGAGAACCAAAGACAATAGGGATCAATAGTTGAAGTGTTGGTAACCGAAGGCTTCAATTACCAAACCCTAGGGGGGAAAATAGCTACTAGGAAGTAGCTAACCCTAGGCCCTAGTAGTTTTCCTCCTTATTTATCTCAAAGATGAAGTAAATCACGACTTAGATGAAGAAAAATGTTCTAGGGTATTGCAATGGAAAGGCCCTTAGCAAAATCTTCAAGAAAATTGGCTTTCTAGCCAAATCTAGTAGGTGAAAGCTATTGAAGCAAGGATAATAACATGTACTTACCCTTCTAGGGTTTTAAGCTAGAAATTTCATAATATTAGTATAAATGAAATATAAATGTAACTATAACCATTCAATGAAGAATAATTGAATAAATTTTACGTACATCCACCAAGAATCATCTAGTAAATACTCTAGTTGAACACTTCCACCAAGAAAATTGCCAAAATAGTCCAAAATAAGCCTCCTTCAACAAGTGCACACTAAATTTCAGTCATGTAACCCAAATTAGGGTGAAAATTTCAGACCTCACACTTGTGTGAGTGAAATGTGATGAAACAATACAAGGAAAAATCCCTTATTTATATAGTTACAAAGACCAGAATTAGGTCAAAAAGGTCGACATGGCTAGTTTACATGTAATATCTAGGTTTTACATTAAATGAAAAAGTAAAACCCTAAATCAAGAAGAAAAATTGACGTCGTTCCCTTTTAGGGTGTCATTAGGCCTTTTTAGCGCAAAGTTGGCCTCCATGAGAAAAACATTAGGCCTCCCAAGGCCTCTAAATCAAACCACACGTTCCACATGGCACACAACTACCTCCAAAGTGTCCAAAACGTTGGGTGACATCAAGGGTCACATAGATGACATCATGGGCCTTCCAAGGCTTAAGTAATAGTGAAAAGGACAAGACCCCCCTGGGTCCAATCCTGCCAGGCTATCTCTGGTGAAACATTCTCCTCTCTCTCTGGTGAAAACCTTTGATGTCTCTCTACCCCTGGCTGGGGTCTCAACATCCATCTAGTGGGATTTTATCCCTATGGAGGTCTAAACTAATAATCTCCCCATGTGTACCTATTTGTCGGGTGTGGCCCTGCAAAAACAACAAGTAATCCCTCCATGGGATCATAAGTCACAGTGATCATAGCAATGTCAATCACATCTAATAATCAAGTTATTTAAACATGTGCATAAAACCCCCTTTTCCCAGACAAGTGCTCAAAGATGTTATGCTATTCTACAATCCAGGTTTGGAGGAGACGTTAGGATGTCCTATTGGGCTAGTTCTCATTGGATGTGGGACATTTCTAGGTGAAGACAAATCCAAACCATGTGAGTGGATGAGGTGGTAAGGGATGTCTGAGCAATGGGTGCAGTGACGACAGGGGAATGTATGGATTACATGTGGATGCCTCTGAAGAGGGTGAGGTGTACCTTGTCATGGATGCAAATGTTTCCAAGCCCATTCATGCCTTTTATATTTTTATCTTATTGATTTTTCTTTCAAGAGACTATTTAGGGGACATTTCCCTGGCATGGTGACCAATGGTGACAATGTTACCCACAAGCATTTCACAGAGATGAGAAGGTTGGCTCATGATGAGACCCCCTTTCTCTTGGCTATACCACCAAGAACTACTACCCTGGCGTGGTGACCAATTGAATGGTATTTTCATACCACTACATGTCCATGAACCTAATAGGTTATCTCGTGATGAGACCCCCTATCCTCCAACTAGGTATTGATTTTATTATTTTATGGGTCCCTCTATTTCTTGCTGAGAATCCTTTTATTACTTTCTTGGGGATCCATGGGCGAAGCATCTAAAGATTTTGTTCTCTTGGATTTTACATTTTTCTAGCTACTTTTACCCCTTGGGCCTTTATCCCCTTCTTCCCACAAGGTAAGAAACAACCCTTTTCTATCTTGGAAAACCCAATGCCCGAACCAATGTATGGGATGGATAAGAAGGAAAAAAAAATAAAAAGTGGTAAGTATGGTGGGAACGGACAATGACCTTTCATGAAACCACCTAGTGGAAACTAAAACCCTATCGGAACCAACTTACTAGGGCATCCTGTCATTCCCCCCAGGTGTGAATAAGTGGAAATTCATAAGGTCCAAGCACACGTTAGAAGTAAAAATAATTAAATGCACATATTCAAGTGTTTTGAGAATCAGAGTGACACATACCATGATACTCGAACTCATTACCTCATGGAGAAAGACCCATTGTTGTTGAAGGACCAAGCCAATGGAATGGATGTTGTTGCTAGTGACAAGGTGGAGGCACTAAAGAAGAAATATGGGCCCTCTAGGGCCAGGCTCAAGTCAATATGGCTCTCGGTACTCCATGTCTAGGACCTGTGGGCCTCGAGACATAATATCCTTAGTTATCCCTAGGCTAGTGGATAACATATGGCTCCAACTCGGGGACATGTTCTCACCGTAGAGCGCATGAGAAACTTAGAATCTATGGAATGACCTGTGACCTGCTTGATCTCAACAAAATATTATTAGTAATCATTTGGGGTGGTGATATCACCCCTGGCTCATATATGGTACAAAAAATGAAAATAATCAAGCATATTTACAAATGGAAATACAACTACTCTAGCATGAAATGCAGTTGGTGTATACAATGAATGAAAATGCATACCTACTTACCTCTACTTACATGTTAGCTAAATGCTACGTGTAGTCAAATAACCAATGAAACCATCCTAGCAATGTCTCACAATAGCTTCATCATAAACCAAAGTAGTGATAAATTAAGCACAAAAATAACATGAGTTAGAAAATGTATTGTATCATTGGAAATCGTAAGGTCTAGCTCATGGAGGCAGGTGGGAAGGAAAACGTGGTGCCAATTCATACTCTCGGGAATGTGCTTAGTCCATCTCAGAAAGGGATCGTGAAAATTCAAAGGTTCAAAATACTGACTCAAAGAATCTGAAGGTTGGCTACCTCAGATGTCTTCACAATCTGAGGCCTGGGAAGGGATTAGCAAGAACCAAAAGGATGACCGAAAATTCCTTAAGGGGGAGATGGAAGACTATGATAATAAGTTTCTTCTTAAGGTACCCAACCTTCCCCAAAAAAACAAAAGGAGGCTTTGTCCTACAGAAGACTTGGGATGAGGGACATGTTTCCAAACCATACCCTTAATGACATAGTGAGGTAAAGTAATCAAAGGGAGGTAGAAAATATTATCACAAGTATTATTCTTTGGGAAATCAACTTCCTTACTCTCATCCATATCTGAGAAAAACAATGGTTGATAATATTCTTCATAGATTAAATTCGAATGTTCAAAGGAGCACTCATCAAAATCCTCAAGGTATGACCGAAAAGAATCAGGAGAATATAGGACTAGGTCATCCCTGGGTGTTTGGAAAATATTTGTAATCATATCATCTCCTTGTTGCCAACTGTCAAAATTAGTAACCTCATATGATATTTGCAAATGCAACTTCTGGAAATGACCTTCAGTGTCATAAATGGGATCCTTATTAGAACCATTTACATCCCACTTATGCCTTCCAACATGTTAGGGTCCTAACTTGCACATAGGTAGAGAAATATATTCAGATGTAATAAAGGTCAATATTAATAAGGCCTTTCAATAAAATAGAATAAGGCGGATGTAAGAAGACCTAAT